>JAGXOD010000103.1:265000-275000 GCA_020368025.1 Brachyhypopomus occidentalis
GGGAATAGGTCTATAGTGATTTTTTAGGGTATAGGTCTATAGTGATTTTGTAGAGAATAGGTCTATAGTGATTCTGTAGAGAATAGGTCTATAGTGATTCTGTAGGGAATAGGTCTATAGTGATTCTGTAGAGAATGGGTCTATAGTGATTCTGTAGAGAACAGGTCTATAGTGATTCTGTAAGGAATAGGTCTATAGTGATTCTGTAGAGAATGGGTCTATAGTGATTCTGTAGAGAATGGGTCTATAGTGATTCTGTAGAGAACAGGTCTATAGTGATTCTGTAGAGAACAGGTCTATAGTGATTCTGTAAGGAACAGGTCTATAGTGATCGCAGAAGTGGAATTCTACATAAAGCACTCAGGAGATCTGGCAGAAAGGAGCCTGAAATGTCAGTCAGATATCTTTCTTTTCGTGTACTAGTGTGACATTTGCTGAAAGGACTGTTATTTTGGTACCCACCCTCCCCATACACACACACTCACACACACACTCAAACACACACTCATACACTCACACACACAGACTCACACACTCACAAACACACACTCACAAACATACACTCACACCTCTAAAATTAAAAATCTAAAGATTATGTTACTGTTTAGCATGTTTAGCTTTCAGTTTCTGAGCTGTCTGTTGTGTGTGTGTGTGTGTACTCTCTCTAGGTGGATAAAGTTTGAGGAAAAGGTAGAGGCAGGTGGTGAGAGGTGGAGTAAGCCACACGTAGCCACTCTCTCTCTCCACTCTCTCTTTGAACTGAAGACCTGCATAGAGAAGGGGACGATCCTGCTGGACATGGAGGCCAGCTCCCTGCAGCAGATTGTTGGTAACGAACTACACTTCCCAGCAGCCCTTGCTACCACACCTGAGCCACACTTTCTGAGGTGTATCAGTAGAAAATGTGTCTAAAGATGTTCGCGATGTTACTAGATTTCGTTTTGCTTATAAGTTTTATGGTATCTTACGGTTTCAGCTTTAAGACTGCAGTTTTGAGTTTTAAGACTGCTGTTTTGAGTTTTAAGACTGCTGTTTTGAGTTTTAAGACTGCAGTTTTGAGTCTTAAGACTGCAGTTTTGAGTTGTAAGACCGCAGTTTTGAGTTTTAAGACCAAGTGCTTGGTCTTTGAAGTTCTCCACCCCCTCCCATCTCTCTCAGAGACCATCACTGATACTCAGATTGAGGCGGGCCTGCTGAGGCCTGAACTGAAGGACAAGGTCATGTACACGCTACTGCGTAAACACCGGCACCAGACCAAGAAGTCCAACCTACGCTCGCTTGCCGACATCGGTAAAACCATGTCGAGCGCCAGTCGGCTGTTTTCCAACCAGGAGAACGGTACTGCAACCTCACGACACGCTAACATACCCTCCTCCTACCTCTCTGTCTCTCTCTCTGTCTCTCTCTCTCTCTCTCTGTTTCTCTCTGATTTTTGTTCTCTCTCTCCCGGACTATCCTCCGTCTTCCCTTCGTTCTTGACTTTAAACTGCCTTTACAAGTCGCTTCCTTCTATACGCCAACCAGAGGCTTGCTGCTGATGGCGGCAGCCAACCCAGGCACACGTACGCGCTGGCGGCCCACCTGATTGGCTGTTGGAATGGGCCCGCCCCCCGCTGACTGCTAGAGTAGGTGTGCTGGAACACACTGGACCGTGCCCCACCATTTTGAATGGTTTTGATGCATCCACTCTCTGCTTCTGTTGGCTGTGATTGGTGGAGATGAGGAAGTACGACTTTTTTTCTTTCTTCTTCTTTTTTTTCTTTTTTGCAACGATCAAAACAGAACTTCACTGCCAACTCAGCTACGTTAAGCTTGTTATGTGCTAACTGCTTCCGGGCTTTCTGCTCTAAATCCATCTCTCTTCTCCTTTTTCCCCTTCCTGTTTTACCCCAATTCGAAATGCCACGCTTCCCTGTGTGTGTGTGTGTGTGTGTGTGTGTGTGTGTGTGAAAGTGCGTGGTTCTCCTGACCACTCTGAGCATTGCCTTAGCCACACTGAAACAACTGGAGACCAAACAAAGATACAGAGACGCTACGGCTCGGGCCTGCTCTGTGAGTCTAGAACCAGAGACGGAATCTAGAACCCGCACTAGCAGTAGATCTAGAACCGTAGCCTGCACTGGAACTGACACACACACACACACACACACGCATCACTCCGAAAAGAGCATTCAATGCTCCTCTGGCTGTCAGTGTCAGTCGAGTTGCATTTGACATGATCTGGCATAGGTCATAGGTCAAACTTCTTTACAGCACCGCCAGGTTCAGGACGTTTTCTACCATTTGTAGGGCAGGATGATTATGTAGCAGAGGAGTGTAAGCTCCTGTAGAAAAGTAAACACACATATTTAAGCCTGTTGACTGTTTCAACCCAATCTTTTAAGTTTCATCTGTTTTTAGTTTTATATGTTATATGTATGTTTATATGTAGTTTTAAATGTAAACAGCTTAATGACAGGTCACATTCTGTCCCGAGTAAGCACTGCAAAACAGCTATTAAGGCCAAACAAAAGCAAACAGAAGATCGTGTTGCTCTTCACTGCCTTCCAGCCCCTGGTCTTCGTCCTATTCGTGTCCTGTTCTATTTCTTCCTGTCTTGCTGGGCTTCAATGCCCGTTTTGCATGTCAGCGCTGACCTTTGACCCGAGTTTCATCTGCACAGGTAGCCCAGCCACAGCACATCGTGATCTGACCTCCTGCAGTCTCAATGACCTCTCTGACAAGCCAGAGAAAGACCAGGTACACCAGTGTGTGTGTGTGTGTGTGTGTGTGTGTGTGTGTGTGTGTGTGTGGGTCTGTGTGTGGGTGGTTTGTGTGTGTAGACATGTAGAACCTTCAGTGTATGTTGGGTGATGCAGACAGGTGTGAGGTCAAACGGAGATTTGCACACACACGCCCACGCTTTCACACACACACTCTTCACACACACGCCCACACCCACACACACACATGCTCACACTACTCACACGTTCTCACGCTATCCTCCCTCATGAACACACACACACACACGCACACAAATTGTCTCTCATTTCCTATTGTCCCACTCAAACTCTTTTTTAGCCCTTTAACACACACACCTCTCTCTTTCTACCTTTAACACACAAACACCTTCCTGTCAACACTCACTGCCCCCCCCCACACACACACTGGTGTACCTGGTCTTTCTCTCTTACTTACACACACACACACACACACACACACACACAGGCTCCTCCCTCCACCCAGGCAACCTGACAGTGTGAGGAGCCACCACACTCTCCACCACACTCTCCACCTCTCCTCTCCACCACACTCTCCACCTCTCCTCTCCACCTCCCATCCTCCACCTCTCCTCTCCACCTCTCCTCTCCACCACACTCTCCACCCCCTCCGTAGCCTCAGGCTTGTGTCAGAGCACGACATCGCTACCGTGCACAGGCGCGGTTAAACATTCACACACGCACGTGCGCACGCACACACACAAGGCCTCTGTGTGTGCGCTCACGCTTGCTACACAGTGTGTGTGCGGTGAGCGGGAAGCACGAGGAAAGTCTGTGGAACCTTATCGGCCAGTGATTCAGTACAACGAATCAGTCACTCAGTGACCTCTAACAGTACATATTTCCTCCTTGCTGGCTTATCAGAGGTCCCCTCTTGGTATTGTCCCCCCCGATAGTGTCCCCTCTTGCTAGTGTCCCCTCCTGATAGTGTCCCCTCTTGGTATTGTCCCCTCCTGATAGTTTCCCCTCTTGGTATTGTCCCCCCGATAGTGTCCCCTCTTGCTAGTGTCCCCTCCTGATAGTGTCCCCTCTTGGTATTGTCCCCTCCTGCTTGTGTGTCCTCCTGGTAGTTTGCTATAGTGTGTCCTCCTGCTTGTGTGTCCTCCTGGTAGTTTGCTATAGTGTGTCCTCCTGGTATATCTGCTTGCTCTAAATGGCACAGCGCCTGGAGTGTGTGGTGTTTGTTTAACCTGAATTGCCGCATGTCTCGTAGAGTCCCGACTGATTGGCACCAAAACTTAGCGCCAGGAGGAACCAGCCTCCAGGAGCGTTGTGTTAATCGCTTCCCCCGCAATGAATTACAGTGACATTAAAGTCTGCCTTGCAGGCGTTGAAGAAAGAAGCTGAGAGTCCTGTGCTCAGAATGTCCTCTATTTGGCCGAGGGTTTGTGACTTAGTGGTCTATTCATTCTACATCTAGGTCATTCTATGAACTAGGTCGTGCTAAGATCTAGAAACTGGTTGTACGTGAGCCATATGCTCTAGTGGAGGCCATAATGCTGCACGGTTTAGCATGTCCTCTGCTCCCCAACACAAGGCTCCACGCGTCAGCTCATTCCTACGCAAGCACAACTCGCGAATTCACGAGAGAACCAGGTGTGCGAGAGGAGGTTCCATCAGAAAACTGTAACATACAGTAGTACTGATTCTTATTAGGTATTTTATAAATGTATTATGAAGAATTCATTTGTCCCCTTCCTCCCACTGTGTTTCTCTCCCTGTCTGTCTCTTTCTCTCTCTGTCTGTCTCTCTCTCTGTCTGTCTTTGTGCAGCTGAATAATAAGTTCATGAAGAAGATCCCTCGGGATGCAGAGGCGTCCAACGTGCTGGTCGGGGAGGTCGACTTCCTGGACTCGCCGTTTGTGGCCTTCGTGCGTCTGCAGCAGGCCGTCATGCTGGGGGCACTCACCGAGGTTCCCGTACCCTCGCGGTAACTGCGACACACACACACACTACGACACACACACGTACGTGCACACACACACACACACACACACACTGGTGCCGTTCATTACGACACCAAACCCAAACAGACCACATACAGTAGAACACGAAGGTAAAGAAATGCAAATATCACTCCACTCCATATTAAACCATTTCTGCTCATTTCCGGCGAAAAGGAAATTATCACCCACACCGGAAAAGTGTGATCAAGATCTTGCGATAGTGTAACGCGCCATAGCCGATAATCCCACGCAACTTTAAATACAGATTCAGAAGTAGCGAGGCGGAAAATGAATTGTCGTGTTTCTCTTTCCGACGACCTGCAGTTAAGTCTTGACCTCAGCCTCTTAACCAAACTCATATCCATGGGAATGGATGGAGTCGATAAAGTCTATGCTATATGTTTGTGCAAGATAAGGCATTTCCGTTGCAAATACGAATTAAGTTACTGTACAGTAAAACAACACTAAACACACATGCATTTCTCCTGTGTTCTCCCAGTGAAATATATTTGTATGTGTGTGTGTGTGTGTGTGTGTGTGTTTTAAAGGTTTTTATTTGTTCTACTGGGACCTAAAGGAAAAGCCAGATCGTACCATGAGATCGGACGATCCATCGCTACTCTCATGTCCGACGAGGTGTGTGTCTGTGTGCTTGCTTGTGTGTGTTGGATGTATGTCGTGTGGTCATGGATCCTGCCCAGTTCAGTGGAACTGTAATCTTGCAGACTCGTGACCAATAAGGTGGTGGGAATCAAACTAGGGTTAGGGTTAACCTTGACAAGAGATTGCATTAGAAATTTCAAAATAATTCTACTCCCTAATTAACCTATTGCACAACGTTCCAAACCTGCACACTGACCCAAGCAACTGGGATTTGCTGTTCGTGTTTGAGTTTGGCGCCCCCAGTGTTCTAAAAGCATGAACTCAGAGATTCTGCTTGTTCCGACACTATGGTGACATTAGAACTATACTTCCTGAGTTCTGTAGTCCCTTTTATGACATCACATCCCTCGACACTAAGGCTCCACGCCCCTCTGCCAGGTGTTCCATGACGTCGCATACAAAGCCAAGAGTCGTGGGGACCTCGTAGCTGGCATCGAGGAGTTCCTGGACGAGGTCATTGTGCTGCCCCCGGGGGAGTGGGACCCTGATATCCGAATCGAGCCCCCCAAATCGCTGCCGTCCGCAGACAAACGGTACAAACCCAAATGGGAGGACGGGGGAAAACATCTCCAGGCCTCTTCATCACATGCCACATCCTGTTCACATAAACAAGGATGCCTGTTCACAATAGGTTTAATATAAGTGATACGTACGTCCTAATGAAATATACCATATTGCCGGGTGTGTGTGCAGTAAGAACAACCTTGCGGCTGGAGCTGGGGGTGGAGATGGTTACCAGGTGAACGGAGATACTCCACACGAGGGTGACGCAGGTGGAGGGGGTGGAGGCCATGGAGTCGGGGACGAGCTCAAGAAGACAGGCAGGTGAGCGGTAACGCTAACACACAGGCATAAACGTAACAATAACAGATGGCTTATATATAATGACATGTAATGGTCATGCTAATGCTAACAGACATACAGTATACTCATACCAGAAGCTGGTAGCAGGCTAACTGCTAAATGTGCAGACTTGCACATAACAGCGAAGTGTATATGTAGACAAGGAAGTCTGCGTATGCTAACCACCGATCTCTGTTTAATACGGTTCTTTACTAAGTCAGTGATGCTAACAGACCCCAGGCCTCCTTATGCTAACACTTATTTCTAAATGTTCTCTCTCTCTCTCTCTCTCTCTCCCCTCAGGTTTTGCGGTGGTCTGGTTGAGGATGTGAAACGAAAGCTGCCATTTTTTCTAAGTGACTTTTATGACGCTTTGAATATCCAATCCTTGTCGGCCATCTTGTTTATATACCTGGGTACTGTAACCAATGCCATCACCTTTGGCGGGTTGCTAGGAGACGCTACGGAGAACATGCAGGTACATATGATTATTGCTTATCTAATTAGTCCAGTCTAATCAGATAATGCATGAATGAACTCCTGAATCTCTAAGGCTTCAGTAGTGTGTGTGCAAGTCCGTTTTGAGTCATGTGAGTGCGTGTGAGTCTGGCTGGTTTGCATGTTGTGTGGTATTGTCTTATATCTCGTGATCAGGTACGGTTGGGAGATCCATACTCATGGCTGAGTTCAGTAGTTTTATTGTGATCGTGTCTTTCTGGGACTTCAATTCTTACGCTGTGTTCAGTAGTTTTATTCAGTACAGCTGAATCCACAAAAGAAATGACTCCCATGGCATGTGGTTTTTCAGTTCTTGGTTCTATTTGGTCATGTGGTTTGGAGGAAAATGACATACATATGAACTGGAAGCTGCTCATTGCTTGTGCTGTAGAAACATCTACCAAATATCTCACACTGACACCTGCAGGAAGACGCCAGTGCTTCACCATTTCAGTGTTTCCACACCGTTTGAAGGTTCATTCACGAGGACCTTCAGCGTGTGTAGGAAACCCAAGAGTGACGTCCAGCATTTCCCCTCAGAGCTGCTGGTATATTTAGCCCAGAGTCGGGTGACATAGACGTTAGTGGTAATGATCTGGGATCAGTGTGCAGACCCATTCACAGCACTGTGAAGAGGAACGTGAGGAAGAGCTTAACTAACTCAGAAACAGCAGGTTTCCACCTATGGCTGTACATTTTCAAAACAGATTTAAAGACTAAAGTGAAACAGATTTTTGAAGATTGAAAGTTCCCATGGCTAGAGAATGTAAGTGTGTTTATATTAGCTACTGTGGAATTCATTCCCTATTGTCTGCTAGGGTGTATAAATCTATCTACCTATCCATCCATCCACCCATCCATTTATCCAGTTCTTCTGGTTGGTTGCACTGGTTCTTTTTTCAGCATTACAGCATGATGAGCTTTGCATGTAGCAGAAGAGCAGCGGTGCATATATAGGTGGAGCCCTGTGTGGGTGAGCGACCTGTTACACACCCGAGTGAGCGCTATGGTGGTGGGGCATGGGGTAGATTTATAGCACACACACACACTCATGCGCCGTCTCATTTCCGCCCAGATACCGTGGATTAGCGTGACGGCAGGGTTGGGCCGAAGCCGAGACTTTTAGAAGCAACAAACAGAGCTGCTGTTGTTGTTGTCATTCATTTTTATGAGGAGAGAAAGACAAAAATATTTTCTGTTAGGCCTTAATTACAACAATATGGTCAGAATTATGGGAGCACCGTTATACCCCAGGTGTTTTAGCCCCTCCCAACGCAACATCAACCATAGAAACGCAATCTCCGTAAAGCGAGGAGCTCGGTTCTGTCATAGGGTGCCACCGTCGCACCGAGTGTGCCAGGTCTGCCACGGTGCGCTGCAAGTGTCAGAGGGAGTTTCTGGGAGCAGCTGGACTCATGTCCTCTGGCGTGATGAGTCATGAGGCACCTGGCAGTCAGATTGACCAATCTGGGTTCAGCAGATGCCGGGAGATTTACCAGAATGCACAGCAACACCGGTGAAGCTCGGTGGACGAGGCACAACGGTCCATTTGATTCCGGTGAAGGGGAACGCTAATGCGACAGCATACGGACACATTTTGGACCAGTGCTTCCTGTGTGGCTCCGCTCGAGGACGGCCCCTTCCTGCTACCAGTGCACAAATGGAGGTCTATGAAGATCGATGAAGACGTGACTGGATGACTATGGACGATCTTCAGTGGCCTGCAGAGTGTGGAAACTAAAACCAAAACACAGAAACACGTGGCAAACTAAAACAAGGATGTGGTTGCCAGATAGTCGTGACGAGATGTGGTATTTGCAGAGCCCGTGCTGTATCTTTATGGCTAACTAAATACGCCTCTTAAACATTTTACAGCTGTTGAGTTTATTCTGTGGCTTTGTTTCATTGTATCACTGTTCAGTACGGCACCCACATGTGTTTTAAGTTTGATTAAAAGAAAACTGTAACATACAGTAGGTATCTGAGAGTTTTACACAGTTTTTACCATCTCTCCCTCTCTCTCTCTCCCCCTCTCTCTCTCCTCTTTATCTCCCTCCCTCTCCCCCTCTCCCTCCCCCCCCCCCTTCTCTCTCCCTCTCCCCCCCTCTCTCTCCTCTTCTCTCTCCCGCTCTCCCACCCTCTCTCTCTCTCGCCCCACCCCCTCTCCCCCTCTCTCTCTCCTCTTTATCTCCCTCCCTCTCCCCCTCTCCCTCCCCCCTCTCTCTCCCTCTCCCCCCCCTCTCTCCCCTCTCCCCTCCCCCTCTCTCTGTAGGGGGTGCCCCACCCCCTCTCTCTCTCTCTCTCTCTCTCTCTCTCTCCTCTTCTCTCTCCCCCTCTTTATCTCCCTCTCTCCCCCCTCCCTCTCCCCCTCTTCCTCCAGGGCCTCTGCTAGGGGGGTGCTAGAGAGCCTCTAGGCACTGCTTTCAGCTGGTGCGATGGTACTGCCTGTTTGCACACAGCCCCACACCATCCTCAGCAGCACAGGGCCACACTCACACACACTCACACACTCACCCACACACACACACACTCACACTCACACACACACACACACACACACACACACACACACACACACACACACACACACACACACACACACACACACACACACACACACACACACACACACACACACACACACACACACACACACACACACACACACACACACACACACACACACACACACACACACACACACACACACACACACACACACACACACACACACACACACACACACACACACACACACACACACACACACACACACACACACACACACACACACACACACACACACACACACACACACACACACACACACACACACACACACACACACACACACACACACACACACACACACACACACACACACACACACACACACACACACACACACACACACACTCACACACACACACACACACACACACACTCACACACACACACACACACACACACACACACACACACACACACACACCACACACACACACACACACACACACACACACACACACACACACACACACACACACACACACACACACACACACACACACACACACACACACACACACACACACACACTCACACACACACACACTCACACACACACACACTCACACACACACACACACACACACACACACACACACACTCCAGTAAGAGTATCTACCAACGTGGTAAGTGTGGGCAGGTATGAGGCTAATGAACTGGCTGTAGTCCTTATTGTAATAAGGTGGATATACTGCTGTTCCATAGGGGCCATAGTCCCTGTGG
>JAGXOD010000103.1:280000-317500 GCA_020368025.1 Brachyhypopomus occidentalis
CAGGAATCGTTGTGTTCCTGCTGACAGGCCTGTCTGTTTTCATGGCCCCCATTCTGAAGGTAAGAGCAATCCCACACACACACACACACACTCACATGCACACACACACACACACACACACACATAGAGCATTCCTATACCTGAATCCTGGAGTAGTCTGTTTTCTTTGCTTCTGTTCCACCACACGCTTGGGGCTTATATGCAAGCTGTGTGTGTGTGTGTGTCTGTCTATGTTTGACAACTGACCACCCAGCAATGCTTAGACGCTCTGGAGTTTTACCTCAGTGGAGTAATTATCCTCTCTAGAGCAGCTCAGAATGTCCCTAGTGGCCATGCATGTGAACTACAGCACACGAACAGGATGTCGAAAACCACGCTCACTCTGTAACACCTGACTCAGACCTTCCTGTAGCCTGCGGCCCAAACGGCACACACACACAGACGGTTCCTCACTGGACACGAGCAGACCAGGCTCCTCCAGCCTCCGCCCATACAGACGCCCTCGGCAGTCCAGCACAGGGGGGTTCGTGGCCTGGTGTTTACGAACCTTAACACACCCAGCGCGGCCCGCTAAAGGACTGATAATTAGGTATGGAAAACTGAGGTCCACGCCCACGACCAGCAAACGTCACATTCGTTTAATACAAAGTGCTGCCTGTTACTATACGGGTGAAAGTGGCCTTCAGCAGCGTGGCTCAGTAAACAGCGCCATGCCGGACGTACTTTTATCACCTCGCCTTATCTAATCTGACAAGGACGAAAGGTGGAATAAACCTGGGTGAAATTTTAATCCAGCAAGCAGCGTTTGGGGTTGTGATGTACTGGAGCATTCCGGAAGGTTTTGGGTCGTCTGTGTGTGTGTGTGTGTGTGTGTGTGTGCGCGCGCGTGTGTGTGTGTGTGTGTGATAGTACCAAGGAGGAAGGACGGCTTAGAGGACTTTTCCATTATATGTGCTTTGACCTTTGGCCTTCTGGGACATCCTCATTCTGATACTCAGGATAATGAGCGTTGGTCCGCTGGGACGTCTATGGTGACGTCAGTGATTTACTAGTGGGATCCACTGGGACGCCTATCATAATATCAGTGACTGAATAGTGGGATCCACTGGGACGCTTATCATAATATCAGTGACTGAATAGTGGGATCTGCTGGGACGTCTATGGTAGAGTCAGTGATTGTTGATTGATTTGGTGTGTTTGTGTCCTCCAGTACATCCCCATGCCTGTGCTCTACGGCGTCTTCCTCTACATGGGCGTGGCCTCTCTCAACGGCGTGCAGGTGAGTCCACTTCAATCTGGCTCCTGATTGGTCAGCTTTGTTTTGGTTGGTCAACAGGCAGAACAGCCCCGCCCCTACCTTGCAGTCTGTAAATGGCACATAAAAATGCTATTTACAGTTATTTGTTTATCAGTTATGATAAATTATCCTAACTTTATGACGGATGGTTTAGACTGAACATTGATTTTTTTAGGCACAGCTATACTTCACCTGTAATGTAATCATTACAGTGGTCTGTGGTTTCCATTATGTGTATGGTCCTTCAACAGTGGTTATGCAATAGCAAAACCATCACAAGACAATAAGATAAAATTTCAAGTTAGCCTCATTAGCCAAGAAGCCTATACTCAAGGCTTAGCCACGCTACATCTCCACACCTCCACAGCTTACATCTCCAAACCTCCACAGCTTACATCTCCACATCTCCACAGTTTACATCTCCACACCTCCACAGCTTACATCTCCACATCTCCACAGTTTACATCTCCACACCTCCACAGCTTACATCTCCACATCTCCACAGTTTACATCTCCACACCTGAACTCTCACTGTAGATGATTAGTTTATATATAAAAATGACAAATCCTCTAATAATCCAACCTCGAGTTGCGCCGTTTTGAAGAACTCCTGGGCACCCAGTAAAATATCTGGATAAATAGACGGAACAGTGGGGAAAGATAAATTTGCTTTGTGGTTGACAAAGCATAAAATGTTTCGGGCAGCTGAGAAAAAGTGTCTGCAGGCCATTTACATCCAAACATATAACAGAAACACGCAGAGGGAGAAAAAAGCATAACATCCATTTTAAAAAGGTCACTGACTTGAGGTATGAGGGGGTAGTGTGTTGACTCTTGAGGTATGAGGGGGTAATGTGTTGACTCTTGAGGTATGAGGGGGTAGTGTATTGACTCTTGAGGTATGAGGGGGTAGTGTGTTGACTCTTGAGGTATGAGGGGGTAGTGTGTTGACTCTTGAGGTATGAGGGGGTAGTGTGTTGACTCTTGAGGTATGAGGGGGTAATGTGTTGACTCTTGAGGTATGAGGGGGTAGTGTGTTGACTCTTGAGGTATGAGGGGGTAATGTGTTGACTCTTGAGGTATGAGGGGGTAGTGTGTTGACTCTTGAGGTATGAGGGGGTAGTGTGTTGACTCTTGAGGTATGAGGGGGTAGTGTGTTGACTCTTGAGGTATGAGGGGTAGTGTGTTGACTCTTGAGGTATGAGGGGGTAGTGTGTTGACTCTTGAGGTATGAGGGGGTAGTGTGTTGACTCTTGAGGTATGAGGGGGTAATGTGTTGACTCTTGAGGTATGAGGGGGTAGTGTGTTGACTCTTGAGGTATGAGAGGGTAGTGTGTTGACTCTTGAAGTATGAGAGGGTAATGTGTTGACACTTGAGGTATGAGGGGGTAGTGTGTTGACTCTTGAGGTATGAGGGGGTAGTGTGTTGACTCTTGAGGTATGAGGGGGTAGTGTATTGACTCTTGAGATATGAGGGGGTAATGTGTTGACTCTTGAGGAATGAGGGGGTAGTGTATTGACTCTTGAGGTATGAGGGGGTAGTGTGTTGACTCTTGAGGTATGAGGGGGTAGTGTGTTGACTCTTGAGGTATGAGGGGGTAGTGTGTTGACTCTTGAGGTATGAGTGGGTAATATATTCCTTTATGCCTGAATGTGTGTGTGTAGTTCATGGACCGTTTGACGCTGTTACTGATGCCAGCCAAACACCAACCAGACCTGATCTACCTACGTCACGTCCCCCTGCGCAGAATCCACCTGTTCACCTTCCTCCAGGTATGTGGGGCCTCCATGGGAATTACCTGTGTGTGTGGTACAGGCTGTGTGAGTCATGTACGTGTGTGTGTGTGTGTGTGTGTGTGTGTATGTTTCACAGGTCCTATGTCTTGCTCTTCTTTGGATCCTGAAGTCTACTGTAGCAGCCATCATCTTCCCTGTAATGGTGAGTCTTACACACACACACACACACACACTGTTTCTGTGTGCTGGTGTTGTTTGTCATTTCTGCGGTGTGTCACGGCAGATCTTGGCCTTGGTGGCGGTCAGGAAGGCCTTGGATTACCTCTTCAGTCAGCACGACCTCAGCTACCTGGACGACATCATGCCTGAGAAGGACAAGAAGAAGAAGGAGGACGAGAAGAAGAAGAAGAAGAAGAAGAGCATAGACAGCGACACGAACCATGTAACAGCCCGACGTGTGTGTGTGTGTTTAGGTGTGTGTGTGTGTGTGTGTGTGTGTGTGTGTGTGTGTGGTTGTGCATGTCGGTCTGTTTGATTTAAAAAAGAAACCTGAAACCTGTATATGTGTCACTGTACAATTGGCAGAGTTGTGTGACAGTGAAGTGACCCTGTTTTCACCAAGAGCTTCAGGGGGAGTTTCAGGGGGAGTTTCAGGGGGAGTTTCAGGGGGAGTTTCAGGGGGAGCTTCAGGGGGAGCTTTGGTGAGTTTTCCTGTTGGTAAGATTATTCCGTCCCTGTATCCACAGTCTGACTATCCGGGCAATGAGAATATACCCAGTATAAAGATTTCCATGGACATGTTGGAGCAGGAGCCAATGTTGAGGGAGAATCCCTCAGAGAGTGAGTAACAAGGCGGGGTCTGTGATGTGGGCCCGCCCACCAGCCCCCTGTGAGCCTATGCATGACGGGCTCCCTATCTCAGAATCTTCTCACTAGCTAGGCATGGACTTGGGTTTCTATACAGCTTTCTCTCTCTCTCTCTCTCTCTCTCTCTCTGTTGCATGCTCTCTCTCACTTTCTGTCTCTCTCTCTCTCTCTCTCTCTCTCTCTCTCTCTCTCACTTTCTGTCTCTCTTTCTCTCGCCTGCTTGCTTTTCTGGTCCACTAATACAATGCCTGGAGCTCCACCAGGCCTCCCGTGGGTCGCACTTTCCGTGCATGTGAGCAAGGGGGCGCTGTCTGGGCTTTCTGGGTTCATCCTGCAGATGCTCTTCAGTCGTCTCTGCGCCCGTCTCGTCTACGTCCACGTGTGTGTGTGCTTGCGTGTTTTGACCATGTGTGTGTTGTGTGTGTGTGTTTCTTTACAGGAAGTAAATCCTCAGCCTTCCTTTCTCCATACTGATGGGCTTTGTTTTCTTCCCTCCATGTCTGGGTCGAGGTAAATGTGTGTGTGTGTGTGTGTGTATGACGTACTGTGTGTGTATGACGTACTGTGTGTGTATGACGTACTGTGTGTGTGACGTACTGTGTGCGTGACGTACTGTGTGCGTATGATGTACTGTGTGCGTATGATGTACTGTGTGCGTATGACGTACTGTGTGCGTATGACGTACTGTGTGTGTATGACGTACTGTGTGTGTATGATGTACTGTGTGCATGTATGACGTACTGTGTGTGTATGACGTACTGTGTGTGTATGACGTACTGTGTGTGTATGATGTACTGTGTGCATGTATGACGTACTGTGTGTGTATGACGTACTGTGTGTGTACTGTGATGTACGTGTGTGTGTATGACGTACTGTGTGTGTATGACGTACTGTGTGTGTATGATGTACTGTGTGCGTATGATGTACTGTGTGCGTATGATGTACTGTGTGCGTATGATGTACTGTGTGCGTATGATGTACTGTGTGCGTATGACGTACTGTGTGTGTATGACGTACTGTGTGTGTATGACGTACTGTGTGTGTATGATGTACTGTGTGCATGTATGACGTACTGTGTGTGTATGACGTACTGTGTGCATGTGACGTACTGTGTGTGTATGTGTGTGTATGACGTACTGTGTGTGTGTATGATGTACTGTGTGTGTATGATGTACTGTGTGCATGTATGACGTACTGTGTGTGTATGACGTACTGTGTGTGTATGATGTACTGTGTGCATGTATGATGTACTGTGTGCATGTATGACGTACTGTGTGTGTATGACATCCTGTGTGTGTATGATGTACTGTGTGTATGTATGACGTACTGTGTGTGTATGACGTACTGTGTGTGTATGATGTACTGTGTGTATGTATGACGTACTGTGTGTGTATGATGTACTGTGTGTATGTATGACATATGACATGTATGTATGATGCTTCTCTCTTTTTATCCCAGTCAGGATTTCACATGCTTTAAGAAGACCATGTCTCAGCTCAACAGGGACCCTGTACATGACAGATTCTTCTGGACATCTCACATCGCTGAAACATCACTATGAAACGCCTCCTAAATATTCTGGAACACCTCTAAAACACTGCAAAACATCCACTCCGTTTCTTTGAACAATGCCATAACATTTGTTCAACTGTCCTTTTCCAGCTGTGTTTGCTCAGTTAAATATCCATCACTTAAATCATTTATCAGGTGCCATTTGAGATAAGCAGCTGGTTCAGATGCATTATGGGTATTTCGCTAGCAACACACCCAACTCCACCAGCAGTGAGTCAAACTGCATGTGTGCAGTAAACTATCAGATACCATCCTGGGATACATCTAAATCACCCTGGGATACGTCTAAATCACTCTGGGATACATCTAAATCACTTCTCATTACAATACACAGACTTCTACAAATGCTTTAGAGGCCTGTTATTAAATCTTGAAGTGGAAATGTTTTGCACAGTATCAATGAGAAGAAGTGAAACTAAACCAGATTTTTTTTTTCATTTAAACATTTCAGTCCGCTAACATCCCCAAATATCATTACTGTAGAAGCAGTTAGTCGTTGGGATCTGTATAGCCAAGGAGCTTCATACCAGAGTCTCCACCAGACGAATATGCTGCAATATAATACCAATGAAAAGAAAGAACATTAGCCTTACAGTTTTGGTTTAGTTTAGTTCTGAAACTTAAACTGATTTCGAAACACCGTAGCTTTAAACTGTCGTTCGAAACACACCCCCTGGGCACCAATACCCCTCCACTGAACCAAAATGGCTGCCGTGCTTCTGGGCACCAATACCCCTCCACTGAACCAAAATGGCTGCCGTGCTTCTGGGCACCAATACCCCTCCACTGAACCAAAATGGCCACCATGCCTCTGGGCACCAATACCCCTCCACTGAACCAAAATGGCCACCGTGCCTCTTAATGAAGGCGGACTGCACTCCAGTTTAAAACTATAAAGCAAAAAAAAATCTTTGAACAAACTACTTAAAACCCTCTCCATCTTTCACAACTGACCGCTGAGTTTTAGCCAGACGTCGTTCGTCCTGGAGTCGGGAATCGGCGGCAGGACTGTTAGCCCCGTCTTGTAGTTCTACCTCTCAGAAGGCTTGAGGTGCCAGGCACTGTGGGATTGAGGAGGAACCAGTTGATCAGTGCAGCCGCGGAGATCTACAGTGATCTAGTGTGGATCTCGCCGTAACACGGACACCACGCAGAAACGTCTTTGCAATACGGTCTGCTTTTTTCTTCGGAACACTGTTCCCGTCTTATTTCTGTAACCTATGCAAACACAATCTCTGTTATTATCTAGAAATGACAATCAGTGATTGAAGAGGGTACAATGTGATTATATTAAGCATTTGTACTTTTAAGCATTTTATT
The DNA here is from genome assembly GCA_020368025.1 of Brachyhypopomus occidentalis. NCBI lineage: Eukaryota > Metazoa > Chordata > Actinopteri > Gymnotiformes > Hypopomidae > Brachyhypopomus > Brachyhypopomus occidentalis. The sequence continues at coordinate 286,794 of JAGXOD010000103.1, forward strand.
ATTGTCTGTGAATATATTTTTCTGTACTTTTTTTAACTTTAATGATGTAGGTACTATTTAATCTTTTATACTGATGGGAATCAATGATTTTCAACTACGATAACAAAGTTACTTCGTTAGTGAATGTAGAATATGCAGCTGCACCAACAGAGAACAAAAACAGAACAGAAATTCAATAGAAAGTCAAAACTGCCATTTTTTCTTAAACTGATTTTGATGCACTTTAAACAATTTACACGAATATACACACCAGTTATTTTATTTTAAATCATTTCAAGTACTTTACACTTAAAAATACTTCACATTTTTCAGATGTTTTCCTGTGGTCAGAAATGATGGAAATCTCAGATTGTCTTCCCATGGTGCACCTGTTCCTCTACGTTTGTGGTGGCCCCTAGTATGGGAACGTGGTTGTGTTGGGGGTTTATAAATGAAGGGCTCAAATCAGATTCTTCTTTCTTACTTGACTGTGATTGTTTTTGTGTCGGTATCAGGGCGTGATTATTTGCTCTGATGGGAATTTGGGGGAAAAACATCACAAGCTGATGTGGGAAGCTGCTTTTTGTTGACGTCCATTGTATCTCTACGGTTGTTATGCCTCAAAAGGTCACAGGTTCAATCCCAGCAGTGGGCTGTATTTGGACAAACGTTAAAGTGTTAAGCGGTTATAGTGGAGATCTAGGCACGTAAGATGGCATCTCCAAGGAGATGGGCAGAGCTGGTGCTGTCATCCCCCCAAGCCCCGCCCCCACCCCCACGTGATGTGACCTAAGCCACGCCCACTGCATCTCACTAGCAGTGTGACACTCAGGCCATTGGTGTAGGATTGTATGTAGTCGAGCGGGTCAGTGTGCGACTGAACGTTGACGCTGTCGAGCTGCTGTTGTGAGTGGCTACCCTGCGGGTGAAGCCGTGTCCCTGGACAGAGATTGATATGTATATTTTGGAAGATGTAACATTTTATGTAAAGCAGTATGTAAGCGGTAGATGCCATTAGAATGAACATTTCTCTTTTATCTTAAAGGACGTTTATCAAACAGATAAGTGTTTTTTTATTGAGCTGAATTTTCTGTCTCCAGACATTTTATCCTTTCTGTATTGAAAACAGGGTTTCTCACATCTGTCCAGATAGTTTATGATGATTAAGGAAACACTGTAATTCTGGAATGAAATCGCTTAACCGAAAAGGCCAAAGGAATCCTGATTCCGTACGAGCGGGTGTCCTGACGACCCTCTGCGGGGCCACGCGGGGTAACACGTGTCCAGCACCCGCTCATCACCTGATCGCCCCGCCACGGTGGATAATCTGCACTAAACGATTACGCCGTGACCCCTGTGACCCCAGTAGGGCTGAACTCCCTTTGATTCAGACATTCACTGTACACATGAATTCGGTGAGCAGTCACTAAGTATGTATTAACATTATTTTTGAACGTATTTTTACAGTCAGTTACTGTATGATTTCCGTATGTTGTTATTGTTCACCCAAAATCACTTGCTGGCTTCGCGAGCCAGGTGACACTACTTAACAAATTCTGTGTTCAGCAAAAAATAAAAATCAACTTAAAATGAAAAGTGAAAAATAAAGTAACTATCTTTGAACATGGCTACTGTTGCAGAGTTTCTTTGTTGATAAATGCAGATCTTGAGCACGGTGAAGTTGGATGGTGTAGCTCTTTATGGAACGTGCTGTTTTTGGACAAGCAGATGGTGTGAGTGTCAGGGTCCCCCTGCCAGCTCTTAGGAGATGTACCAGCCCTTTGGAGATGTACCAGCTCTTAGGAGATGTACCAACATGCAACTTTTAGCCTCCGAAACTCAACGTCTACTTATTGTTAAGGTCTATTAGGTGTTATTAATGACAATAATAGTATTATTAATGACAATAATAGTATTATTGATGACAATAATAGAATTATTGATGACAATAATAGTATTATTGATGACAATAATAGTATTCTCATTCTACTGCTCATTGTACTGAAGCAGGTACTTATCAAGAACGGTGCGTGGCACAGTTACATCAGCAGGACGTTCCATTCGTGAGCTCTCGGTTTTGTACGATACGGTGTGCAGCCTTGCGTGCTTATTCAAGCTTTTTATGTTTACTGGCAAGTGTAAGAGGTTACAAGTGCTGTAATATGTTCACTTCTGTAACGTTTGATTGAATGAGCTACCACAGAATATAACTGAAAAGGAGTGACCCTTGAGAAGCACTAAGACATGAAAATATCACCTGCAGCAAAAAACCTGTGTGTGTGTGTGTGTGAGAGAGAGAGAGAGAGAGAGGGAGAGAAATGTTACGCACGTGCTCTGTGGATAACCTTTGTTCCTGTGTTCAGATGTACCGAATAATGACTATATTACAGATTATTACCAAAACGTACTTCTATCACAGTCGCGAAGATAAAGAGAGCTGACGGCCCGCATACTTCACATCATTACCCATAACAGAGCTCCTCACGCGAACGGGTTTAAGGCATAACGAGGCTCAGAAAGGCTTCATCGCATCGCCATCACTCTGTAAGACATAATTGGTCGGCAGACATTAGTTGTTACTTTGATCCCCCGCCAGGTCGAGGCCTTCCCTGGAGTAGCACGTTCTGTGCCGTGCGTAGGACGTTATGGTGTCTGATATAATGATATAAGTGATACAAGCAGCCGCTCAGTGTAGCGTTAGACCCGAAACACAAGCATGAAAAGCAGGTTTTAATGGGGTCGGGGCTGACCATACTAATTACGATTTGACATCCAAAAGAGGCACAAACCACAGTGGAGATTGGATCGTGTCATTCTCATTTGTAATGTAAATATTACAATGTATTTTCCTGGGATAATGTTGTCCCTGCCAATTGCCACTGTAATTTGCACTCTGTTTGAAGGGCCAATTATCGCGAGATACAGCCTCTAAAATCTAATTAGTTCAAAAGGAGAACTAAGACGGTCCCTGCTCTGACACACCTGACCGAATTCACGAGAAGCTTATAGGCTACTTCAAATATGAGAACTTTTAAATCGAACATCATACGTATCTGTGCTTTATAAGTACACTATAACTATACTGTCGTTATATAACGTTGTGCTGAGCGACTTTGTAGCTGAAAACTAAATAAAAAGCAAATATCTGCGGTATCGTCCTACAAAATCCACGTCAAAAATAAAGTCAGCTAACGACCACAAAATCAATTTCACTGCACATCTGTAACTACAGACATCTGCAGAAACCACGGACTTACACTGCAGAGCAAGAACAGTATAATTTAGATCTAAGAGAAAGCCTTAACTGGGGAAAGAGTCTCTTGCGCTGTATGAGTCCAAATGACCAAATACGCTTAAAACGGGCTACTGGGATTTAGAAATAGTAAGCATATTTTATCCGAGCTTAGTGGCACACGGCCCATCAGGTGGGAAGTGCGCGCGCTTGAAGCTTTCTTTTGAACTTTATATCTCGCGAAAGCACGTGAGGACGTTCTTGCAACTCAATGCAAGCGAACAAACAAAAAGCAGTGGACTGTTGTTTTTATAACCCCGTCACTGAGTCACACACAATCACAATCATCCCATCACTGAGTCATACGCGCATTGTTCTGTAAAATTTTAACCTATTATTTTTGGCATCAATCCAACAAGGTGAACGTCTCGCAACGAAGTTTAACGATTCACCAGATTACACTCCAGTCACAAGTCTCTGTGTGTAACAGGTGTATTAAGTCTAACGCCATAGATAAACCCGACATACGAACTCAGGACCTGCTGTCTCTGTCTAACGAAAAGGGACGTCATTATTTATAACCCTTTGGACAGTCGCTTAGGATTCTCTTGGATCCGCCTACTGGAATAGGAAGGAAGTACAAGCATTTTCATGCGTTTATCAAGTACCCAGGACGACGTTTCAAGATAACTATCAAAAGTAGCTACATTTAACCTGTGATTCGAATAGAATTCGTATATGAAAATGTGTATTTAGTGCACTAAAAATAATTGATTATGACGTTTCAGAGCCTTACGTGTAGGCCTAGTTAAATTTCATAATAGTAGCACAGAAAAACGGGACGACCTTTATTGGCGGTGCCTAATGTTAGTGATAAACCTTGGTCTGTTTTTCAAAATGGAAAATCCTTATAAGCCATGTCACAGCGCAATTCATTTTAATGTGGCATGCGTGCATGCATATGAAACATATTAACAAAAATCACGTTTTTTATGGGGCGGGGGTGTGTGAGGGTGGAAATACAGGAAGAAAAACCGTTAACGCAAACCGGTATATTTACCGGTGATATATTATTAACTGATTTGAGTAACCCTTGGTGTATGTATGAACTGTCTATGTGGTGATCAGTGGACGAGTAAAAGAGTAGACCCTTTCAGACACTGCTCCAGAGTTGTTAACTTAGCAAAAAGCTACTGAGACAACACTCTTGATAAGTAACAAACAATTATTAACGTTAAATGATAAATATGTAATATAAATCACCAATGTTTAATGTAAAAAACGAAGCCAGTAACAGAAATAGTTTGACTTATAAATGAAGCAATACACCAAATGTACTTATAACATTTAATAACATGCCACTACAGGCTTCAGTGAATAACATTGTGAATATCTGCACTGTACTGTAAAAGATGTAGAGAAATTCAAAAATGCAGTGAAGCCCAGGACATTTCGTACAGAGATCCTTTATCAGTGCAAGATGTGCTCTGGTAGATAACCGCTCTGACCATAATGTCCTGTTTCTCTAGAAACCTTGTGTACTTTATACGATCTTTAATCTGTATACTGTTATTGTTGAAATACACACACAGCCCTACAAATCTCAAACAGTTTATTGTATCAAATCAAATAACTACTCATCACTCAAAGTTTCGGTTCAAATGCAATTCTATTGACCCTAATTTTGAAGCAATTTTATCAGGTACATTTTTATAACTTAATATTCGATTACATTTTGTTACGAGCCCTCACAGTGAGCACATAGCCTAACTGGAGTAAGACATGCCCATGAGTTTCTACCCTATCATCAATAAATTCTCTCAAAAGATTTTTCTGTGGATCATTTTCTGTTTGGTTTCTTCTAGAAAAGGAACACTATAGCCAAACGTGGCATTATTTGTGCCTTTTGGAATCAACGATGAACAAACATTTAGACATATAGTTTGATCTTTAAAAACCATCTTGTGATACCTCACAAGGCATGAACAAAATTGAATAAAGCAATATTTATCTTCGCACGTGTACACACACACTTCAGGTACTGGATTAACTGTTAACTATTGTGCTTTGGTTATTCCTTTCAGTGTGGGCTGATGAGACGTTGGTGAGACCTTGATGAGACGTTGGTGAGACCTCCCCCATCTCCTGCACCCTCCAGAATGACAAAGCACAACTTCACAATCAGTAGTAGGTCACACAGTGGTAATGGCTACAGATTTGATCATGTTATCGTTTATCTAGTGTAGATACCTGTGTGTCAGGTAGAAATGAACGATCATCTTTTAAAAGGAGGGAACAGGAACAGGAGGAAAAGTTCTCTTGCAGTTTCCATGGCGATGTTCTCAAGAAGCTTCTTGCTTCACTGTGCAGGGACAGGAGTGGGGCAAGACTAGCTGTGACAACTTGTCTCAAGCAGTTATATCTCAGCGCTCAAAAACCTGCTTCTCTTGTATGGCTGTTTTCTCAGCGTGCAATTTAGTTTGTGCCTGGAGACATACCCTGGAGCTGACTGTCGAATCCAAAGGATTGCTAAAGTAGTAACCGGAAAACCGTCCAGTACCAGGAGTAGTTTTTAAATCCAAAAACTGCCAAAAAAGAGTTCTAGGGCGATTCTGAAAATGAAGCTTATAAAGACGCCGTGTTTTACCGCCCGCACATAATAACAGTGGTAACAAATCAAACTGCACTTGTGAAAGACAAGTGATTCTAACCAGACAGAGTAATATAATATTATATATAATATTAGTAATAGATAACTCGCGTGAACGGACACCCCGATGTCCTTGTATCAAAACTGTGACAGATTGACGCAGGAGTGAAACACAAGCACTTACATAACCCCCCCCCAAAAAAATTTCTTATATGCAAAATGGAAACAGCTGACAGCTAAGCGTTGCACAGTCTCCGTGCGCGCCAGGGCCCTCAGCCGTAGAGCGCTGAACTCACGCAGCTGTGGGGTTTAAATAGGAAGACGAACGAACCAGGAACAGGTGTGAGTGATAATTCAGTAAGCGGGTTACTGGGACCGAGGGCAGTGACTCTTATGTGAGGGATAGCTGGATGCTGGCCAGAGACAATGAGCAAACAATGCTGCTACTCACGAGAAAGGAGAAAAGTAACTGTATGTTATTTTTTAAATCAAGATGTCTACTCATTTTTAAAGTGATTGTGTTCCTTCGTACAGCACAGGCAGAGCATGTCACAGTAGCTCATACAATCTTAAAGAAACTGAATTGGAATAGTTGATAAACAAAGCTGTAAGTAAACAAACAATTACTAGAACCTCAGTGATTGGTAGGTCATCGTGTAGGGGCAGAGTGGGTTGTGGGTAATTTATACGTGTCCCCACCCACTTCTGAAATGACCCTATAGCACATGTTGGAAGTGCAGCCTGAAAATGTTGGTGACAAATGCAGACACAACACTTCCTTCCAGTCCCAGTGCTTTCCTTCAGTGAAAGTGAGGAGCTAGATGCAACACAACTTTAATGGGCAGCTGAACTGAACACAAAAACCTGATCCACAGCACGTTTCCAAGCTCATGGGTGGAGCAATGGTGTGATGGAGCACAGGGCGGGACTCATACCATGTACATGTAAATGGTGTGGAACCCTGGGCAAGGCAACGCCATCCCACCACACACAACTGTCACGTCTTCCTCTCTGTGCCACCGTCCTGGTCCAGCTAAAGAGTTTTCCTCTTGAAAAATGGTCGCAGGCCTTTGCAAACACTCTGACATGGTGGTAGAAACGTTGACACCACTTTATTTAGTCATAATGATCAACACCACAGATTTGTATGCTAGTTCTCCACACTCAAAGGTTTCTCAGTGGCCTGAAGGCTGTTGGACCTCTATATCTCAAACGTTCTGCCAAGATCCAGGTGTTGTGTTTGGTATGCAACATCGTTACAACTCCTGTGTCACGGAATGACGCTGCTCGCAGAGGAGCCATTTTTACAGAAGACAGGGGGGGTCCGATGGCTTTGGCCTCAGAGTCCTCGTCCGTGGAGACATTCGCCTGTTGCTGACACAGACAACAAAGCAGATGTGTGCAAATTGTCTATATAATCAATATGTCCCTTCAAAAGTCCAGCACTGTGGAGAAGACTCTTTTCTGCAGAACCCCCACCCCCTACACCCCTGGCGAATTGGTATGCTCCACCTATGTAAACAAACCAGAAACAGGTATAGTTAGTTTTCGCCTCACCAAGTCCATACCGATCCGTGTTTCCTTCGTGGAATACACTCCCTCAACATTCTTCACTGATATGTAATTGATTTATCTATCTAAAAAAATACCCGAGGATTGTACGTTGGGAACTAAGTAACACTCGTTTGAGAACGAGGCGTATCTTGACCTCTCTTGAAGGAGTGTAAGGAGTGTATCACCTGATAATGATTAACTCACGGGACATAACGTCAGAAATATCCAGTGTTCAGTGACAGAGAATAAAAGAATAGAAGAAAACGGATAAAAAAGGATCGTTGTTGGGTTAAAATTTAATCCTGCGATTTTTCCTGGAAATGTGTCGGAAGACACTTAAGTTTTTGTATTCTGATTCCGAAACGTACACGCAGACTTCCGTTACTTTATCCAACCCTAAAGTACCAGTTAGTGGAGTTACACCAACTATCCAATAAAGTTTGCTGAAATGACACTGTTATAGGACGATGCCACGGTCCGCTGTCGAATTACCCCACTGTTTAAAGCGAGTGTGGAATCAGACTTAATCATTTACATTTCGTATTCTTGCTTTTATAGAACTATAGGTTGTCATGAACTGCGACCTAGCGGATATAAGTGGTATAGGGATTAATTTGCACTGAAAGCTCAGGTTATACAGTAAGTTTCTGTAATGCTGTTTCAGGCATTTTTGTTATGAGAAATCTCAAGCCATTTTTCACAAGTCCACAAAGCAAACTGTTCATAAATCTGTAGAATTATATTTTCAAGATCCTTTCCAATGTAACTCACATGCTTAATCGTTTACAAAATGCAGCATATGTTGTTTTATGCTCAAAATGAACTCAGTAACATGGAGATTTTTGGACCTGGTTTGCAAGTGCACATTGTCACGCACTAATAGGGAAGTGCAGAAAGTCTAAAGTCTTATTTTGTATTTTATGTGTTAAATATAACTAATATCTAACTATGTATATTATGAAGAAGACTGTTAACTGCTTACCAAGCTGGTAGGCTAGTCTTTGACCTATTAAACTAAACCCTGTTCGTGGTTAGGGAAGCACTGAATCTAGTGAAGCTAGAATGTTAATCATGCCAGTCCTGTAATTAGGTAGTAATTAGCCACCAATTACAGCACATTCAGCAGCTAGCTGACTGACATCATGTTTGCTTCAGATTTATTTACACCTAATGCGAAGGTAACGTTAGGTGACTCAGGCTAAAGTAACTCTTAGATCTGCTGGATCACCGGATCTGGAGCACGTTTATGAACAGAAGATCCGCAGACACGTCACCGACTCCAAAGGTGCTTGTGGCTGGTTGTCCAGCCCATCACAGACTACAGCTACACGCCCCCCAACTACCCAACAACGACCACACCGACTTCATCAACGCGCTCAACACCTGCTTTGTGTGGTTTGAGGAACAGAACATTACCAGGATAACGAAAGCCCCTCTCATTTCGGAGGATTACGTAGTCGGTCTTGACCTAGCTGACACTCGGGGGACGCTACACAGAATCAACCCACGGACAACATACCACAGTGTGTACTCAGAGAACGTGCTAAACAATACCTCCATCCTCCAAGCTTCCCGTGTGCTTGAAGGCCACTGATATTATACCACCGTGAAAGATCAACACCCAGTGGCCACCACGATATGGCACTCACCTCGATCATGATGAAGTGGTTTCAAAGGCTGGTCAAGGACCACATAACATCCAAAATACCTTCACTGACGTTTGTTTGCATACCGCCCTAACCACTCCACCGATTACGTCATATCTGATGCTAGATCAGTGCTCTTCACAGTTGTGTGCATGTTTTTCACTGACCTCAGCTCTGCCTTAAATACAATTATCCTCCAGCACTTGAAAACTCTGAACACCCCGACACCCCCACTACACAGCTGTCCGTTGAACTTCCTCACAGACTCCAGACGGTATGAGATGCTCTTCGTCCTCATGACACGTCGATGTTGCGTCCGGTACGAATCGAACCACATCATGACTCGACAGTGGTGGGATTCGTCAGCGGCCTACAGAGAAGAAGTGATCCAAACAGTTGTCTGGTGTGACAATGACAACCTGTGTGTCAAAAACATGTTTCAACATGCAAACAGTCGAATATAATCTAGGATAATTAGGCCTTTTATGTAGTTTAAGTGTTTACTTGCGGCGCCTGTCCAGCCGGTGGCAGTGTTGCACTTGGTGTGGCTTACAGCATATTTAAAAATAGTAAGCGAATGAGGGAGATACATGAGACTAGTTTCACTGCAAGTCGAGTTGCAGTCGGACGCGGTCGTTCGCAACGCAGGCTATTTTTGTGAGAGTGTATTGGCAGATTAACATGTTGCCGGATAGAAATAAGACACGAGGTGTGTTTTGTGGATCTTTGGCGACAACGGAACTGCAAATGCTTTAATATATGAAGAAAATCCGGAGGAGTGTTTCATTTAGTTGACAGCGTAGTTAGGTGTTCCGGTGCTCTCAGCCTACACACAGTTTGGATACCTGACGTAGTTTAACGACATTTACCGACCCCAGAGACTGTAAAATTCGCAATTATTTATTATAACGGATGACCAGTTATTCCGGGGGCTTTGGCCATGTCGGTTCTGTTTGGCGTTTTGAAAAAGGCGTGGCATGACTACGGCAGCCTTTACTACTGACAGAAGGAAAAGCCCCAAATTTGGTCTCGTCTTCCTGCGCTTCGGTAACGATGCGGCGGGCGGTGCACGTGTGTAAGCGCCTGCTCGCGCTTCCCGCCTTCCCGAGCTACAGACCGTGGACTAACGCCACCGAACTGACCCTCAGGTTGTCCAGCACCAAAGCCGCGCCACACTACCGAAGAATGGACTACCAGGTAACGCTGAGCTGCTCTTTTTACACCCTGTATGTGGGGAAAGACGTTTTAACCCGGTGTGCAACATTTCAATTAAGTTGCGTGAGTTGGCTGCGACGGCAGGGTGTGTAGATACCGCTGGACCGGACGGCAGGGTGTGTAGATACCGCTGGACCGGACGGCAGGGTGTGTAGATACCGCTGGACCGGACGGCAGGGTGTGTAGATACCGCTGGACCGGACGGCAGGGTGTGTAGATACCGCTGGACCGGACGGCAGGGTGTTTAGATACCGCTGGACCGGACGGCAGGGTATTTAGGAACCGCAGGACGGTCCGACGCTGCGTTTTTTTCCTCGCGCTTACAGCAGAGGTCCGCGAGCATGTCGGTCATCCCGAGGACGCAGAGGTCTGTCTTGAAGTTGTTAGTCAGCAGGGACCGTTTGCCGGTTGAGTCTGAACGCCGGTCTGACCGTCTGTCTAGCACGGGGACGTTGGCTCGCTACGAGATGACCAGAGTAACGTGGCCGTTTCCCTCTGAAGGCAAATGTCATTGTCCATCTTCAGCCACGTGCCAGCTAACCTGGTTAGCATAGCACAGCCAACTGTACTGGGCTCTAATCAACAACACTAAAGCAACGCAACTAAGTCCAGGCAGTGGGATATTAGCGTTAACTTTTCAAAACTCCGTTTACTGCATTAAAATGATAATAATGATAAAATGATGATTATTTGGCGTTTTTTTAAGTGTCAAAAGTCTGGACACATCAGCTGTTAATGGCGCACAAGCGATGAGTTTTGCACTGGTAGATCCCTAGAGTGGCTACTTAAATCCATTATTTTAACTAGATAACCTACAGTTGTCTGATTTTGACATTCTACCTCTCCGACCTGAAAAAATTGCGTTTTTGTTGTTTGAATTCCTTTGCGGGCGAATGCACATTTAAGGTGGTGTCACAGACTCTTGCATGAAAGGCGAAGCATTATATTGGATCCGTTTTATTTTTGTGAATTCGCACCACTTTTTGGAGTTAAACACTGCATATGAAGTTAAGCATAGCAGGGCTGAGTGTAACTAAGCCAAAAGTGTAGTTTTCACTGGGGAAGTTCATGCTTTCAGAGTTCTAAGACGTGTCTGCAGATTTCTCTGCCTGACATTGGCACGATACGGTTGATACTTCCGGACATCTACAACAGCTTTATCCTTAAATAGCGCTATAGCCGTGACACGCTCCTCTATTGTGTCGATCATAAACCAAAAGTTGAATGTTTGTGAAAAGTGCTCGCGCGTGCATTCTCTTCGAGAATGCGCGTGTGTCCGCGTATATCCTGTGTGAGAGCGTCGCGCGCTGGTTTGATGGCGCTGACTGCAATTCTTGTGGCTTGGCGATCTTGCAGGATGCGGTGTGCACCCTCAATACGCTGCAGACCAACGCCAGTGCCCTGGAACAGGTGCGGCAGGAGAGGGGCCACCCGGAAATCCAGCTCCAGGCTATGATAGGCTTTCTGAAGCGAGCAGGCCTCACGGTACCGTGACACCGCCGAAACGCAGCACTGGGTTACTCGCGAAACGCAAACCGCAGGACACTAATCATACACCATCAAAAACCTTCCTCTCATGCATTCATTGTCTGTGCACCTACCCCTGGGTTAGTTGTATGGTATTGTTGACGTTTATTGGTTTGCTGTGTCTTTAGGTGGAGGAGCTCGATCATCTCAACATCATACACGTCACTGGAACAAAGGGAAAGGTGAAGAGTGTGTTTGTATGTATGTATGTGTGTGTGTGGGGGGGTTAATTGTTTCAGAGTGGGGCAGAATAGTAATGAACCTGTTTGTTATTGTGTAGAATTTTGTTTCCTAGCTGTTGCGAATGTTTGCATCTTTGCAGAGAAAACGAGTGTTGTATCTCCGCAGGGCTCCACATGTGCCTTCACGGAGCAGATCCTGAGGAACTATGGCTTTCGCACCGGGTTTTACAGGTACTGTACAGGCGAGCCAGACAAGAGACGCCTGCACGGCGGAGTTCTGATTTGTTCATGTGCATCATGTCAAAACTGAAAGTCACTTACACAGTGATGTGTGTGTGTGCGGGGGGGGTTGAGTCAAGGTCTATTTTCTTGGCCTTTGGACTGTACCAATCTCTGGGGTAATCACTAACGTAAATCCCAGGGTGGTAAGGTCAGCAGAACTGGTCTTAGGCCTCCTGCTTCGTTTCGTCTCGTCCTCGCGTTTCCTGCACTCGTAATCATCACTGATGATGTCGTTGCCGTTGACGACATCATTGTCGTCTTTGTGTCCCTGGTGCTGCTGTGTCATTGTGTTTGTTTCTTCTCCTCCAGCTCTCCACACCTGGTGCAGGTGAGGGAACGCATCCGCGTCAATGGCCACCCCATCGGGAAGGACCTCTTCACCAAGTACTTCTGGCAGGTCTACGGCCGTCTGGAAGAGACCAAGGTGGGCGTGGCACTTGTGGTGGGCCTTGGGGACTTTTATTTTGGTTTGGTTTTTGGTCCCCAATCGTGGATCCACTTTGTTCTGTGATGTGCTGTTGTTTTTTATTTTGAAGAGATTTTAGTAGACCCGTTGGCCGCTAGCTTTGCGTTTTGAGTGTATTTAAAGGGTGTGTGCCTGTTTGCTTGCATGTGTGTTTGCACGCGTGTGTGTGTGTGTGTGTGTGTGTGTGTGTGTGTGGAGCGTGAATGTGTGTGAAGGCGTTGTTTAACTGGCATTTGTACCTTGCTCTTACCGTTGGGAGGGGGGGGGGGGGGTCACGTGACCGGTCTCACGGCCACTGTTGGCCTTCAGTCAGGCAGAAAACAGGGCCCCTCCAGCACCAGAACCACGAGGGCATCGTGGACATGTGACCACGCGAGCACGAACACAAACCCACTTGGTCCCTCTCACACACAACGAGCCTGTGAAGAAAAATCTAACTTAATTACTAACTACATTGACGAGACACTGTTGTTAATTGAGTAAAATCCAATCTAGAGTTAAATGGTTGGTCAGAACCTATTTATATAGCCACAAAGCAGCCGTTTAGATGATCGATATCTAAGCCTCCAGTGTGCAAGTCACAGGTGACGGTATCAGAATGAGGGAAGTATGAGGAAGAAACCTTGAGAGGAACTGAGACTCGGCGGGGAGACAGTTCTGCTCTGGCAGCACAAATCAAGAAGCTAAGAAACAATAGAACAACATGAAGCAGAAAAGACTTGGGGAGGGGGGGGGTGTTGTTAACATTAGCATCTCCTAAAGACTCGTCATTACATTGGCATTGTTTACCTTTGATGTGAGCTTTGTAGAAATATCCAGATGGTTGGAGTTTGTCCAGTCTGGATTCTATGACTAGGTTGAGTTCTGTATGGTGTGGGACCATCTTGAGATCCACTTGTAGAGGGAGAGAGATTGAGAGAGAAAAACACAGCAGGAAGAAGGAAGAGGCTGGACATTGTAATACATCAGCAGCAACAAAACGACTACATTACATTGGAGAATACAGTGCAGTCTTTGTTAGAATTACCAGACAGTCAGTGTAAATGATGAACACAATGTGTATTAAAGGTCAACCGTGAGCGACACGAGTGTAAACGGGTACGTTCTGGCTATAGGTTTAGAGATTGAGAGCGTATGTGTCCTCACCTCCATGTTCCAGCCTCCAAGAGCCTTATAAGAAACCGTTTAATCTTCTACTGTGGTTGTTGTAACTTGAGGAATTGACAAACCGGCACTTTGACTGGAGTGTACATACTGGATAGTGGTAGAACTCTCACCTGACCCAAACCATGTGGACACGTCAGGATAGGAGTATAGATGTCTACATCTTCGTATCGGTCACAGGAAGGTATTTTCTATTTCGTGAGGCATTTAACTAGTTGCCAGTGCAGGGATGTGGGAAATGGAGTCAAAGTAACTGGAATGGCTGGAATATGTTTAGCCACTTAATGGATCATCCAGTCTAGAGGTAACAGAAGCACGAGTTAGCTTGTCTGTGTCCTTTAGAACAGTCGGTTTTGCAATTTTGGCAAAGTTACAAGTGAACGAATGTGATTTTGACAAGGTTGCAAATCTGTCTTCGGTCCAAGGATTAGAGTCTCTGTTTAAATAATACTGTTCCTAATAGATAATAGAATGCTTGCAAATGACACTACTACAGATCAGCACGTAAACAGAATAGAAATAGTAATGGGCCAAGCACTGATCCTTGGGGCACACCATATTTTGTTTGTGTAAAATCAGAAGGTTTGTTGTTTACATTACCTGTTAGCGGTCAGTCAGATATGATCTTAAACAGAACAGAGCCTGCGAAAGACTCCTGTGGTGACTCTGTTGCCCTTTGACCTTTAGGAAGCCCACGGCAACACCATGCCAGCGTACTTCCGCTTCCTCACCATTCTCGCCTTCCACGTCTTCCTGCAGGAGAAGGTGAGTGACCTGTGACCTCACCCGTGTGACATCACTGCCTTGCATTGCCAATGACGCCGTGTGTGTAGGGGGTGTACAGCTGCTCTGGGGTGGGGGGCTGAAGCAAACTCCACCCAACCCCCTACTGGACCATACAGCTGGGCCTCTTAAACGTCAGGGGCTTCTTGCTATGCACTTTGAACTCGTTGCCTGGCATGTGAGAGTTTAGCATAAAAACAAACAAACAACCCCTCCAATTTAAGCCTAAAAAAACAGACATGATCTAGGGTTTGATGAGAGCAGGCACCACCTCCCTGTCTTCAGAATGGCCCCTTTGTGGCCGAAAACATCTGGTTAAAGTATTAGTGCCAAATTGAAAAAAATGTTACTGCTTCAAACTTTGTATATTCAACAAAAAAAAACACCTCTTAAGCACGTTAATTTTAGCATTGTAGCTAGCTGGGTAGTTTACGAAAACGTTACAGGGGACAAAGTGCTTAATGGTCAAAAAGTGACTGAAGTTTCAGAAGAACGTGCTGATGAGGGAGGTAGTGTTGTGGGTCAGGATATGACTCCTCTGTTCACTGAGGGGGGCTGTTTGTACATGTTCATGGATTGGATAAACTCCATTTAATTTGTCATTTAATAATTGCTGGCCTGACTGGTTAGATGACTTGAACTCATAGTAGCTAAAAAGAAGTCTGTATTCTTAATTACGCTGGCAAAGTCCTCAGAACTGTGTGCATGTGTTGGCATGATAATTGGTACTGCTGCCACATCTGATATGAACCAGGACTGTTTAGAAACAAAAAATGTAGCAGTAAAAGTAAAAGAGTGTTTCAAGATTGTGATGTGAAAGGCCTGTGTGTGTGTGTGGACCCTCTGTATCTTTTTCACATTGCATCATGGTGGATTGTGGCAAAATATCTGTTTGGTTTCGTCAGTTTCAAGGTCGTCTGTCAACAGTAGAGTTTCCAATTCCATCTCTGAAAATCGGCTGTGTTGACTGAAAGAGTAGCCTTGCATGACCTTTGACCTCCGATGTATGCGTGGATAACCTTTAACCTTGTGTGCGTGTATGTGTGTAGGTGGATGTAGCCGTCATTGAGGTGGGAATAGGTGGAGCTTATGACTGCACTAACATCATTAGGTAAGCAGTGTGACCTCTCGACCTGTTCACTAATATCAGCTGACCCTCCGATTCCGGCTCCCGATTGGCTACTGCACTCACCGCTGTGTTGACTGGATGTAAAGCTGTTTTGATTGTAAAGTCATGAATCATGTATTCATTCATTCAGTTATGCCTCTCACTCAGACACCGTGTGTGTGTGTGTGTGTGTGTGTGTGTGTGTGTGTGTGTGCGTGCAGGAGGCCGTGGGTGTGTGGTATTGCCTCTTTAGGCATTGACCACACTAGCATTCTGGGAGATACAATCGAGAAGATTGCTTGGCAAAAGGGAGGAATATTCAAGGTGTGTTCATGTGTGTGGCGTTGGCACACATTAAACGTGTACATGTGTGGCGTTGGCACCTTGTACTTACAGCAGGATGTGTGTGTGTGTGTGTGTGTGTGTGTGGTTTGCAGCCTGGAGTCCCAGCGTTCACTGTGAAGCAACAAGAAGGACCAATGACTGTTCTGCAGGAGAGAGCAAAGGACATCGAGGTAACACACACCACGCACACACACACCACACACATGTTTCTGAACCTGTACATTCATGGTCAGACGCTGGACTGAGTGTAGTTGCTGTCCTGTTTGTGGGGTCCAATTTCTTCGTTGTCCAGGGCTGGATCAGGATTATAGTTTCACGTTTCCAATGAGGACTTGCACTGTCCACTTTGATTAAAAACACGTGCGTATTAGGAGTGTAGTTCAGAGTACACTCACCATCTCCCTGGTAGGAGTAATATAATGAACATAACAGTAACCTAATGAAGTAGGTGTTTGTAATCGGCACTGAATGTCTCCATGTGTGTGTGTGTGCGCGCTGCAGTGCCCCCTGTCCGTGTGCCCTGACCTGGACCAGTACCAGTCTACAGCGTCGGGTCCTGTGCGGCTCGGTCTGGCTGGGTGGCACCAGCGCTCCAACGCCTCACTCGCCCTCCAACTCGCCCAGTGCTGGCTCCAGAGACGCTGCAGCACGGGTGTGTGGGTGTGGGTGTGGGTGTGTGTGTGGTGTTTCTTGAAGAAAAGATGCCACCAAAGTTCCATTTTGATTTCTCAAATTCAAGTGTTTGAGCTTCTTCAGTGATTTGGTTCGTCTGCGCGTGTGTTCACCCGGGTCCTCCTCCAGCAGATCCTGCGCTGGCGTCTGCAGAAGGATTCGGACTCTGTGCAGCTCCTCCGTTCCAGCCCAGCCCACGCATGCTCAAAGGTGCTCCAGCTCTCCACAGATCCACTCCACTATACTGCACTATACTCCACAGATCCACACCGCCATACTGCACTATACTCTACAGATCCACTCCACCATACCCCATTAAACTCAGCTGAGCTACTCTACACCTAGATCAGCTTTGGAACTCCTTTCTACGCGTGTAGGTCTGTCTGAGACGGAGTGGCTGGGCCGGAACCAGACCGTGAGGCGCGGCAGCCTCACGTACTTCCTGGACGGCGCCCACACCACGCGCAGCATGCAGGCCTGCGTGAGCTGGTTCAGCGAGGCCGCCACGCGGCGGGAGGCGGATTCCACGTGAGATTCCGCGCGCTTCCTGTATTGGCATTCTGAGAACTTCCATTACTGTTGATGGGAGGGGGGTGATAGCTGTGAGACAAACGTGTGTGTGTGTGTGTGTGTGTGTGTGTGTGTGTGTGTGTGTGTGTGTGTGTGTGTGTGTGTGTGTGTGTGTGTGTGTGTGTGTGTGTGTGTGTGTGGGGTTCGGTAGTACGGGTGTTGCTGTTCAACGCTACAGGAGAGAGAGACTGCGCTGCTATGCTTAAACTGCTTTTGGTGAGACTCCCACCTCAGCGCTGGTTCAAACATTCCCACTTCACAACATTTAAACCGTAATTCCAAATCGCTGCCCACAGTGCAGCACCTTGTGCCTACGGACAAACGTCGGACGCTTCAGTACTGCTGCTCTTGGTCTTCTAACATCTGTGTGAACGTTCAGAGTTCGTGCAGAAAAGGCCGTGATGCGGCGACGGTTGCTGTGGTGTTGGTTGTGACGGTGTATCTGGTTTCTCTGCAGCCGTGTCACTTTGATTTCGCCGTGTTCTGCCCCAACATCACGGAGACCATCGCCACTTGCAACGCAGGTCAGTCCTCCCGCCTTCTACATTCTGGATACCGGCCCACTTGCTCATCATCTAATGTTCTCATCTTTTCCTCCCCTGCAGATCAGCAGAACTTTAACGTCTCCGTGGAGAACATGCTCACCCGTTGCCTGGACAACCAGCAGAGCTGGCGCGTCCTGAACGGCCAGGAGGACGAGCCGGGGGCGGAGCTTCTGATCGGCGGCGGACTCCCTCTAGTGGTGTGTGTGTGTATATGTGTCTGTGTGTGTGTGTGTGTGTGTGTGTGTGTGTGTGTGTGTGTGTGTGTGTGTGTGTGTGTGTGTGTGTGTTTGAGAAGAGGTCAGGTGTTTCTACCAGTGCACTGCTGCTAAGCAGCTTCAGAGTCCAAGGGCTCTCTAACACTAGACCCTCTGACACACTGCCACCTAGTGGAAGTGGTGAGCAGGCGCTGTTAAAGCACTTCCATTTCACCTGTGCCTAGTTGTGCTGAACGGCCAACTGTTCTTCTGTTCTACATGTTCACAGAACCTGTTATGCAGCCACAGGTTAATTTTACATTTCACCTTCATCGCACAGTAGTCAAATGTCTTGAGGGGTTCTGGATTAGCCTTAATCTGGGCAGCACCCGGTCTGGATTAACTCAAATTTAAGGCAAGTCCGTGCTGTGCTGCTCAAGACTAGGGTTAACCTGTCTGGCCCACTAGCTGTAGGGGCCCCTTAATCCCTAAACCCTTAAACTGGAGTTACTGGAGCTCTTCAGTCTGGAGGATTCCAGATGTTTCCAGACGTGCTAATCCCACACATACTTGAACTGGAGTGTTTACGAGGGCTCTGCTGACGACCTGTTTTCGCATTTCTTCTCTTTCTTTTCACCATAGACGATCCAGGGCTTCGAATATTCCACATCTCACAAAGCAGCCATTTTGTATTGATCAGCGTGTGTACGTTTTTAGTTTTCACATGCTGCTGAAATGTTAGACACGTTAGGGGGAAACTGAAATATGAAACGACCACGTCAGACCAGAAGCTGTCAGCAGGGGGCGTCGTCCTGCACTGGGGGTGTGTGACCTGTCAGCAGGGGGCGTCGTCCTGCACTGGGGGGGTGTGACCTGTCAGCAGGGGGCGTCGTCCTGCACTGGGGGTGTGTGACCTGTCAGCAGGGGGCGTCGTCCTGCACTGGGGGGGTGTGACCTGTCAGCAGGGGGCGTCGTCCTGCACTGGGGGGGTGTGACCTGTCAGCAGGGGGGCGTCGTCCTGCACTGGGGGTGTGTGACCTGTCAGCACTGGGGGGGGGCTGTCGTCCTGCACTGGGGGGTGTGACCTGTCAGCACCTGTCTGCACTGGGGGTGTGTGACCTGTCAGCAGGGGCGTCCTGCACTGGGGGTGTGTGACCTGTCAGCAGGGGGCGTCGTCCTGCACTGGGGGGGTGACCTGTCAGCAGGGGGCGTCGTCCTGCACTGGGGGGGTGTGACCTGGCAGCAGGTCTGTGTGTAATGGAGTGTTACTGTAGTGTTAAATCAGCACAGGAGTATGAACACTGAGTTTTGGTCAGAGTTGAAGTAGCTTAATAGTTTTAGGCCCTCGTTACTTTTGGTCCACGTTTACATTTTTTCCCCCCTTTTATTAGTTTTTTTGGTTGAGGTGGATTTCTGATTTCTCTCTGTTTTGAAGTTGGTTTGTCCCTTGGGTGAAACTGGTGGGGGGGAATGAAATAAGAGAGAGAGATGAGATATGAGGTAATGTCACCAGAGACGAGCTCTTTCTGCCTGTGATGTGCTGCACACACGTGTGTAAATGTAAGGTTGGAAAAGGGGCAGCTAAATTAACTTATAGCTTGTTGCTCCTATAGAAAATTGCTCTAATTGCACCAACCCCCAAATGTCTTACAGTGCTGTAGTGTACAGTGTGGAAAAAAGATTTTTAAAAGGTGTTCTGTATGTTTAATTATATTAAATAATTTGTCAGAAATAATGTGTAAGCCTTTTTTTTCCTCCCATATCATGTGAAAGTGTGTTGTCTCACCATTTCTGATTGGGTGCAGGTGACCACTTCAGAGGATCCTGAGAATAGATCATTACTCAAAACCCCCATCAGCGTTTTGATTGATCTTTTCAGGAATTATAAGTCAATAATCTAGTGTGTAATACCGATTGGTTAACCACATCTTGGAAGGCCAATGAATATTCATGTAATTCTTGATCATCTCCGTAAGCCCAGGATGTTTCACTGTCTTTATGTAATCGGATCAAATCGGATCAAAAGGTGTCCGTTCAATTTCACCCAGGTGTCTCAAACCTAGAGGACTGTCCTATGGTCTAAATATCCTCTGTGCCCAACTGTATATAAACACCACAAAATCACGTAGTCTGAAGTTACTTGTACTATTTTAAACCCGATGTTCGTCTGTAGAAGACGTGCGTTCGTGATGGTCGGTGTAGTGGCGCCTCCAAACGGCGTGTGGCACTGTTGCCTATAGTTGACCCGAAACCGCTGCGCACACCACAGAAGAAGAACAAGGATGCAGCGAGAGAAAACCGGAAGCTCCGGCGCGGCCGATAAGTATGAATATTTCCACAAAATGTACTCGTTGTGAATCATTTCGGCCACAAAACACTCCACAGTGTGTCTCGCTAAGCTCATCTGCACAGGTTGATGTGTGCGGGGCTCCTGTGGCGCTTTCAGTTATGTTGCAATTCCCGTGTTTACATGTAACATGTTGGCTGCCTGGTCTCGCGCAGGCCGGACCGGGAGACCGCCATCATGTCCAAGTACTACGACGGAGTGGAGTTCCCGTTCTGTGATGAGTTCTCCAAGTACGAGAAGCTCGCAAAGATCGGCCAGGGCACCTTCGGGTAAACGGACGCACTCTGCACTTTCGCATTATACGCTTGTGCGTTTGCTTTGGCCGCAAATGGTGTCGCATTCCGTCAATGTCCTGTGGGCTAACTAGCTATCCAGCTGTGGTAGCTAGCCAGCCAGCTAACATCGAACAAGATCTGTTATAGCTTATGTATGTTATGGGGCAGCTAGGTGCGACGTCTTTTTGCCTGAGTTATCATTTTTTATTGTCGAAACAATACAGATTGTGTCTCAAAAGTATTCGACCAGGCTAGACATATTGTTTGGACCATAATGCCTTTTCGCTGCGGGTTAAACTGTAAAATGTGTCCGGTCGATAGGGAGGTGTTTAAGGCCAAACACAGGCAGACGGGTAAGAAGGTGGCTCTGAAGAAGGTCTTGATGGAGAACGAGAAAGAAGGGGTAAGCCGCGGTCCCGCCGTTCTCGCTGTCTCTGACGTGAGAGGAGTTGCGTGCTCAGCCGTTCGACTTCCGTCTCCCCTCAGTTCCCCATCACGGCGTTGAGGGAGATCAAAATTCTGCAGCTGCTCAAGCACGAGAACGTGGTGAACCTGATCGAGATCTGCAGGACCAAAGGTGAGCTGCCCACACCGGTAAAGACCAGCTTAACCTTCTCAGAGCACACGAGTTATTTGTGTGTGTGTGTGCGTGTGTGTGTGTGTGCGTGCACCCTGTAGCCACCCAGTTCAACCGCTACAAGGGCAGCATCTACCTTGTGTTCGATTTCTGTGAGCACGACCTGGCCGGGTTGCTCAGCAACGCCAACGTGAAGTTCACGCTGTCGGAGATCAAGAAGGTCATGCAGATGCTTCTGAACGGCCTCTACTACATACACAGGAACAAGGTGAGAGTGGCCACGCCCCCCGTCACCATGGTGTCGCTATGGCTTCCTTCTTAGCTGAGAGTGAAGAACGATGGCATCACTGTTCGTCTGCCCACTCCCACCCCAGATCCTGCACAGGGACATGAAGGCCGCGAACGTCCTGATCACGCGCGACGGCGTCTTGAAGCTGGCCGACTTTGGCCTGGCACGTGCGTTCAGCCTGGCCAAGAGTAGCCAAGGCAACCGCTACACCAATCGCGTGGTGACCCTGTGGTACCGCCCCCCTGAGCTGCTGCTGGGTGAGTGTGTGTGTGTGTGTGTGTGTGTGTGTGGGGGGGGGGGGCATATCCCGGAGACAAGCAAACGATCCCACGCTCTCACCGCAGGCTACGTTTGACACGCGACGTGTGTGTGTGTGTGTGTGTGTAGGGGAGCGAGATTACGGGCCCCCCATTGACCTGTGGGGCGCGGGGTGTATCATGGCTGAGATGTGGACCAGGAGCCCCATCATGCAGGGCAACACTGAGCAGCATCAGCTCACACTCATCAGCCAACTGTGTGGCTCCATCACTGCAGAGGTAAAGCACGCACACACACACACACACACACACACACACACACACACACGCACGCACATACACACACGCACGCACACACATACACACACGCGCACATACGCACATACGCACGCACACACACACATACGCACGCACACACATACACACACTCATACGCACGCGCACATGCACACACACACACTCGCACGCACAGACACATACGCACACCACATACGCACACCACACGTCTGCCGGGAGGTGTTGATTCATGAACTGTTGAAGGCATCTCACCTCTCTCTGCTTCCTTCCCCCTCTCTCTCTCGCTCTCTCTCAGGTGTGGCCAAGTGTGGATAAGAAGTACGAGCTGTATCAGAAGATGGAGCTCCCCAAGGGCCAGAAGAGGAAGGTGAAGGATCGGCTGAAGGCCTACGTGAAGGACCCGTACGCCCTCGACCTCATCGACAAGCTCCTGGTGCTCGACCCCGCCCAGCGCATCGACAGCGACGACGCCCTCAACCACGACTTCTTCTGGTCCGACCCCATGCCCTCCGACCTCAAGAACATGCTCTCCACGCACAACACCTCCATGTTTGAGTATCTGGCCCCGCCCAGACGGCGAGGTCACATGCCCCAGCAGCCGGCCAATCAGAGCAGGAACCCTGCCACCACCAGCCAGCCAGAATTTGACAGGGTGTTTTGATTGGGCTTTGAGGCAGACTGATTGGTCAGGTAGAAGACAAAGATGTCGGATTGGCTAAGCAGGTGGTGGCGACATCATTACCCGCCTTTACGCTGCGGCGTTTTGGACGCGTGATATTTACATGTTTATTATTTTCATGAATTATTGTTTTTCGTAGCTCTGCCAGCATACGTTGTCATTCCTAGCTTCGACCTGGAGTTTTGCAATGAATTAAGATTCGTGGGTTCAAACGGTAATCTTAAATTAGGATGGCAGTAAGCTGAGTGGAATGACTATCGCGAGCTTCAGGACACTTCCTGGTGGATCAGATTTGCTTCACGGTCAGAGAGTCCAGCTTCGTAGCATCTCGCCCCTTTCCGGAAGCATCCGGCCCTCCTTCACTCTGCAGATCTTTGCTGCCTCCATCTGCTTGTTTCCGAGGACGCGTTTAGATGAACGTTTTGTAGGTGAGTGCCGTGTTGGGCGGCTGGACGGTCCCCGGGAGTGTGGCTGGGAACTCCTGATGCAGCCTCGCGTGGAAGTGTGTGTCGAATCTCTGAACTACCTTGGGCTTAATGTGCCCGTACTGGTGTTAATCACTCTGTCTGACCTGGCACAGGAACAGTGGTCTGATGGGAGTATGCGTCATGGTAAGTTACTTTTTAGATAACGTAAAAAAGAAGAAAAAAAAGTGCTTATAATTGTGAAAGGAGAAGAATGGTGCATGTTGGGATATCTGTCAGAGCACCAGTGATTGAGCTCGAATTCACTCAAGTTCTGGACTAAAGTGGAGTTTCGCTACAGAGTTCAATCAGGGAGTTTTCTCTGGTGTGCCTATCTGCTGTCCTTGGATAAGGTATGTCATCAAAACCATCATTGAACATTCTTAATAGGTTATAGATGAGAATACCATGTATTAAGTCTGCAGTCAAACGTGTGGTTCCTGTGGGCAGACAGGAGAGTTTCATATAAGTGTTTAAGGTTTTTTTTTTTACCACCCCTTTGAAGTGAGTTCATTTTCCAGTTTTACTATTTTGTTAATTTAATTTTTTACAATGATTTTATTTGTAAGATTGTGTTGGTTTAATTTGTTGAGGGTACCTGTAAGTGCAGTACCAATAAACCTCTCACATTCACCTGTCGTCGGTGTTTTGTTGACTAGTGGTAATCTGATTTCAGACGTTATAAAAATGAAAACGACGGTGTGAAAAGAGTTCACGGCTAATGACGAGGGAAATGCCATTAACCTGACCATAACGGCCCGGCGCAATGCTGCGGTATGACCACCAGATGGCGTAGTAATATATCTTTTAGCAAGCCGAAAGCTTTCCGTTGTCGTTTGCTTTCTTCATAATACGTACTACCGTTTCCTGAGCTACGTGGTGTAAAAAAAAACCCTGACGTGCATATAATATTCGTACATTTAGTCTGTGAGCAACAACATATAAATACTAAACGTTTTCTGTGGGCAAAAGCTGTAATATAAAACAGACCCATATGCTTATAAATAGCTGTCGGAACAATGTTTTGATTCGGTCCTCATGCCATCTGGGGTCCAGCACGCGAAGTACTGCGCGCTGATCCAGCCCACTCCGTGCCCCAGTGTGCACCGTCCCGCCAGTGCAGCTGTCATTCGGGGCTCGAGCTCCCGCGCGTGCGTTTATAGCTCATGCTTCATGTGGTTCAGGGCCATTTTGAGGAAGGTAAAATGAGGTTATATTAGCACTTTTTCTGGCTGAAGAGAACGTACTCGCGCACACGCATCAGAAAAGAGAGGCAGTACGAACAACCCCCCCCCATCACCACCACCCCGAATACCCACCCACACACGCTTGCACGAGCGCGCACACACACTCACGCCGAAGATTGAGAGGCTCTTTCCCGCGGCCGCGGTCTGTAGTTGAAACACTCCGTCTGAACCGTGGATTACTACGGGGAGACCGCGCGGAAACCATGAGCTGGGGAACCGAGCTGTGGGTAAGCGGAATTGTTTTACTACAACCCGCCTTTGGGGTCGGTAACGCGCGCGCTACTGCTTTCCACAATGCAGCTCGCTAGAAGGCTCGCGCTGTGGTAGGATTTAACACGGGGCTTATTACCACTTCACGAAGTCCGTTCCTGCAGTTGTAAGCATCGGAGTCCTCGTGCTTTCTGCAGTTTCACTGACCCTACAGCGCAGTAACCTCCTGACATTTTAATAGGAAGCAAGTTTGAAAACGTTTCGTTAAGCCCCGTCTTCCACAAATGCCCCATTGTATCTCCGCGTCCAGCTACCCATCAGCATAGTTGGACGATGACCAGGTTGGCAGTGGCCAGCCGTATTACTGCAGTGGTTTGAACAGACGGACCACACGCCCCGCTACTCCACTTTAATGCACCTTATAGTCACGTCGGTTCTGCAGCATAAGACGCGACATTATGTCCTCGCATCTTCCGCTAGTGTAACGTTGTCCGCACGAAAGGCTGTCAGATGTAGTTTCATAAATCGCTCTGATGCGGTGGAAGATCCCAAAGCTATAAGTCTATAAATCCTACAACTGTTCGCCGGGCGCCTTATGGCGCACATCACGATTGCAATAAGCCGCAGACCGACAAACGATGTCGTTTGACCGTCAAAACGGGTAGAACAGATCATGCATTAGATGCTTGTCACTAGGAAGTGTTTTATGCGAAAGATGTGATCGGTAGATCTGAATCTTTCGTTTGATTGGATTTCATCGTTCATTTACATTTGCAAGCGCGCCAGGCCTCCAGAAAAGACTGTTAGCTACTTCCGTTTATGGATTAATATGGCTATTTATTCAGATGATATACATCGCGGTATTTCCAAGTATAATTGATCGTCGCTGTTCGTGTCTGCTTCCTTTTCGCTGTCTGTCGGGGCAGTTACGATGGGCATCGCATCTCGGGCTGCCCCGAGCTCGTGCAATCGGAGCAACGGCTTTTATTGACCGCTGGATACCGATCGAGTATGGGCTGTATTGATCCATAGGAGATCGCACGTTACTGGGTCACTCGGTGTAGTCCGTGCTACACCGCTCGGTGGCAGTGGTTGCGAAAACCGATCTCAAACAGCACTGAATTACAGGGACTCTCGACTAATCAGCTGTACACTGGTATACGCCAAACAAGGAGATATTTTTATTTAAACTGTGCATGAATTCAGTTTTAACTGATGCAAAAATTGATGAGTCTGAAATATAGAAACGGAAGAGCAAAATTAGAGAGAAAGTTAGAGAGACTGTGGTAAAAAAGAAGGTGACTTCCTTGGTCCGCAAGAGCAAAGATTTTGCAGAAGTCAGAAAGGAACCAAACGTGAGAAACATGGCCATCTGTCTGCTTTATGAGTTACACCCGGAGGTGCCCGTGTCACATGCACGAGGGGGGGCGGGCACAGGGGGGTTTGGGCATTCAGAGGAATCCAAGATAATGCGTCATGACCATAAAATGGAGTCACCCATGGTGAGGATGCCCACTGGCACCAACCCAACACACACACACACACACACACTTATATTGCTCGAATACTTAGAGCTGACAAAATCTTAGTGCAAGTAAATATTCCCGATCTTAACCCTAACTGTAGCGCTAACCTGAAACCAGCCTAAATTTAACCGCTACGGTGAGTCTGAGATTATCTGAACCATAATCTAAGGCCCAGATTAAATGCTTGCGTTCCCTTTAGATTCAACACTTAAAGGGTTAATTTTGTTAAAAATATACCGCACCAGTAAAATGTTTAGTGGGATTATCCTTGCAAGGACATTTGGTCCTCACATTTGTGGAAACAAACACACACACACACATCTAGCCCATCTCTCTGAAGTAGTGACTATAGATGGAGATGGTGTGTTTCTGAAGGCTTGTGTGAGGCCGTTATGTCATGGTTGTGTAATGCAGATGAAACTCAATGTCTGCCTCGTACGGAGCAGAGCTGTGGGGTGTGTGTGTGTGTGTGTGTGAGAGAGAGAGAGAGAGAGAAAGAGTGAGAGAGTGAACAAACACATTTATGCAGAAATAAGAGACAGTGAACAAAAACAAATCAAAAGCATGATTATGCACACACACACACACACACACACACACACACACAGGGAGAGATTGAATGGTGGAGAGGTGTACAAAACACACCCACAGACACCTGGAGTGAGCGGACATCCCATAATTCTCTGCTCCATTTGCTCTGCAGTCAAAACGGCTCTCTCATCTCTCCTTATTCTGTCCATCTCTCTCTCCCTCTCTCTCGCCATTACATCTTTTTCCTTAATCACTTCTCAGTTCACTCCACGATGTTTCCATCTCCTCATGCGCGCCGTTTTCTCGGTCTCATGCCGGTGGAGACGCACACGTTGTAGGGACCACGTCACCCGTCCCAGCTAATCAGAGTGCAGACGACGCTGTGGTGTCACTAGTGTGGTGCTATCAGATTGAACTCTCCTAGCCTCTTTCTGTCTCTCTCTCTCTCTCTCTCTCTCTCTATATATATATATATATATATATATATATATATATATATATATATATATATATATAATATATCTTTTTTTCTCTCTGTTCCTCTCTCTCTCTATCTCTCTCTCTCTCTATATATATATATATATCTTTTCCTCTCTCTGTTCCTCTCTCTCTCTTTCTCTCTATCTCTCTTTTTCTCTCTCTGTTCCTCTCTCTTTATCTCTTTCTCTCTATCTCTCTCTCTTTCTCTCTGTTTCTCTCTCTCCCTCTCCCTCTCTCCTTTCGTCATTTGCCCTTTTCCTCAGGGCAGTGGTCACCACATACACAGGTCTGGTGCACCTTCACTTGCGGTGACTCCCTGCCCACAGTCCGTCCCAGCTGTTCTCTCCTGCCCAGAGTCCGTCCCAGCTGTTCTCTCCTGCCCAGAGTCCGTCCCAGCTGTTCTCTCCTGCCGAGTCTCTTGTGTTCACTCACCACCGAATCGGTGGCTCATCCCCCTGACTGGTTCGGCAGTGTTCGCGTTGGAGGAGTCTTGATGAATCAGAAGAGGATTAATTTGTGCAGTGAATCAGCAGGGAGTTGATTCCCCGGTGATTTGGGACAAAGCAGGAGAGCAGTAGGTTCTGCCGGTGAATCAGCAGGGAGTTGAATTGTCCAAATGATTCACCAGTGGGTCTTTTCTTGTGAACTGGCGGTGGGTTCAAATGCAAATTGCATCTCTAAGTGGAGTAATTCAGTGTGGAATCCATGAATATAATCGACTGGTCCTTTTCAGTGTCCACCTGTGTGAGCCGACCTGACTGTGTGTGTGTGTGTGTGTGTGTGTGTAAAAATATACAGTTTATGTACAGAGAAATGGAGGTAACCTCCAGTAAAATATCCTTTGAATTGAAGTGTGTGTGTGTGTGTAACCCTTTGTTTATATTACCTTCTTTCTTAGCCCCTCCCATCTGCCTCTCTGTCCAGCCAAGCCCTTCCCATCCGGCCCTCTGTCCACCCAAGCCCCTCCCATCTGTCCCTCTGTCCACCCAAGCCCCTCCCATCTGTCCACCCAAGCCCCTCCCATCTCTCACTTAGCCCTTGTGTGTCCTTTGTTTATATTACCTCTTCTGCATTTTCAGTTTTCAATTCCATAGAGTGAGGAACCGTACATGTGTGTCTGTTTCTCTGCCGTGTATGAAAATGATTAAAGTAATTCTGTGTGTGTGTGTGTGTGATGATTTATATGTGGAGTAACACAGAGACAGTCTTAATGTGTGTGTGTTCAGGTGAACTCTCATGCCTCAGTGCTGACATCATTCTCTCCCTTCCCTGGTGTATTTGCA
Organism: Brachyhypopomus occidentalis; assembly: GCA_020368025.1. NCBI lineage: Eukaryota > Metazoa > Chordata > Actinopteri > Gymnotiformes > Hypopomidae > Brachyhypopomus > Brachyhypopomus occidentalis. The sequence goes on from JAGXOD010000103.1 coordinate 315,370, forward strand.
TCTGCACACACACACACACACACACACACTTATATGGACATTAGCTTTGGATGCGTGTTTGTAACTTCATGCTGTATGTGTGTGTGTGGTCAGATTCCTGTACTGGTGGGCACTCTTTTCATTGTGTGTGTGTGTGTGTGTGTGTGTGTGTAGATGCAAATACAGCAGGCCGCCCCTCAAGCTCTCTGCAGTTACAACACTAGCCTCCTTTTTCCTCACTTCTCTCTCTCCCTCTCTCTGCCCCTCTCTCCCTCTCTCTCTCCCTCGCTCTCCCTCTCTCTCTCCCTCTCTCTCCCTCTCTCTCCCTCCCTCTCTCTCTCTCTCTCTCCCTCCCTCTCTCTCTCCCTCTCTCTCAGTAGTGTGACTGAGCTGCAGGAAGGAAGTGCCGTGACAGGATGTCAGGTTGTTGCGCGTGGATCCGTCAAATCGCCATGCTGAACCCGTTGTGTTCTGCTCCGGTGTTGTTTGACATATTTTCTGTTGCTACTGCACTCTGAGGCTGTCACCCCCCCCCACCACCACACACACACACATCCTCACTCGCCCTGACATTCTCACTTAGCCACATATCCTGCACTTAAGCCTGTAGTCCAGTCTGGCCAACAGGAGATAAAAAGAAATCTGGTTGCTAATCTGGAGTAAAGTTGTGAGATTAAGCCCTTGTCCTTGACTAGTTGGGGTGGTGTGAGTATTAAAGCTTTCAGGAAACCACCTTTCTTTACCTCTCTTACTCTTTTCATCTGGTTTGTCCTTTTTGGTGAACCAGAGTGTGTATGTGTGTGTGTGTGTGAGCTGATAGTTAAAGGCCAATAGTTAATGGTCGTCACAGTAGCCACTGCCGGAGCCCTGTGATGGTTTCGAGGTGCCTCCTGATCCGTGGCGCTTTGTGATGACATCACCCTGCTGGAACGTGGTGACTCTGGTGTGTGTGTGTGTGTGTGTGTGTGTTTATAGCGCTTTCCATGAGTTTCCGGGCTAACAGATGACTACTGTAATAAAAGGTGTAAATGTGTATGTAAATCTGTTTATCCTTATATATTTAATGCACACACATACACACATGTACAGTAGAGAGCACTTCATATTACTCCAAAACACAGTCAATTCTACATCCCTTCCGCCGTCGTAATCAGACGTACCTGTCGTAATCAGACATGCCCGCCGTAATCACACGTACCTGCTGTAATCAGATGTACCGTCATTATCAGACATACCTGCCGTAATCAGACGTACCCGCCGTAATCAGATGTACGTGCCCTCATGGGTTTCTGTGCGTGGGTCACTTCTGTCTGACGGGTCCAGCACCCTGGGAACGTTACCCAGCAGAACGCCAGCAGAACACATTAAATACCTCGGCCTACGCAACTCTCACGCTGCTTGGTCACCATTAGGGTGTGTTTTCATTCCTATTGTCACACACGACTGTTTAGCAAATTGAGTTGCTTTCGGGAACGCGGTTTATCGTTTTTGGATCATAAAATATTTCCTGGTTGATTAACAGAATCAGAGTAAACTGCCAAATAAATAGGGAGCTGCATGGAAGCTTCAACATTTCAGATTATTATATATAGTAAATAATAAATGCTATAATTGCCTAAATGTTTTACGTCATACGTCAGTATTCCCATCTAATTGTTCATTTGTGTGCTGAGCACATTCACAATCAGGTACAGCTGATTAGCTGTGTTTATTGCCCCATACTGAGCGCAGAATTCATGATTATTGTGTGTGTGTGTGTGTGTGTGTTCATGGAGTTTGTGAATTACATATGGCATCTTTAAAGTCACCAGACTAGCTTATAAATATGAGTACTTTTTTCAAGTAAGTTAAACAACAAAACAAGCACTTGTGTGTGTGTGTGTGTGTGTGTGTCTGAGGCTCAGCTAAAATGCTTCTATTCACAGAGACAACCAAATGTGGTGAAACATGTGATTGTTTCTGAAAGAGAGAGAGGGAGAGACAGACAGAAGCTCATGTCCTGGGTTCGAGGTGACGCTTATTACGTATGTCACATTTACCCTCACACACAGTTCTGAGAAGGAAATCCTCATACAGGGTAAGTGAGGCCTGACAGGGAGATCCGCAGCGAGATCAGGAGGGAGATCAGCAGTAGTTTAAGACACTCGCTTTT
>JAGXOD010000103.1:332500-357500 GCA_020368025.1 Brachyhypopomus occidentalis
TTAGCTGACCCCCTCTCCCCACACACACACACACATGGGTAATTGAATTCTTTCTTTTAATAATTTAACACTGTAACTCTTAGTAAAAACAGTTTTCTTGAACTTATCAGAGAAGAACCTATAACCCCTTCAGGCTAAAGAGAAAGTATTCTTTTCCTGAGAGTATACCTTATGTATTACAGTGTGTGATGCATTCAGCAGCATGTGTGTGTGTGTGTGTGTGCATGCAATAACCCAACAAACTGGCCTTATAACAGCCATTCTAATCTTAGTGGTGACTAAAGTGTAAGTGTGACTTGGACCTGAACGTTTAGGGACATTTTAGGGAATTTCATGTCAAAATTCAAACTGACAGCACATGGAATATGATGCGTTCTGCAGTATGCCTGTGCGTGTGTGTGTGCGTGTGTGTGTGTGTGTGTGTGTGTGTGTGTGTGTGTGTGTATGTGTGCACAGCAGACCCACATGTTATTGACATCACGATGGGCGTGTTGTCTGCCTGCTTAATTATTTGCTCGATTTTCTGATATAAAAGCAAAATATAGTTGTTTAAACATGGTTAAAATGTGCGACTCACTCCCTAGCCAAGATGGTCGACGAGTGTTTCAGATTTTAAAATATGCTCAGCACATTTCAGTCCAGGCTGAATCCTGTACCAAACAATCCAGGCTATAGTTACTGCTTATGACTAGTGTAGTTCCAAGTATATAAGCCCCACAGGCATTACCGCAACCCATAAATAGTTTTATGTCCTTCTACTATTTAGTGTATTTAAGGCTGTTTTGTATGAACAATGATTACAAGCTTTCTTTATGTTGGGTAAGGCTGTCTAACAGGCTAGTCATCGTCAATGTCACATGTGTAGCCTCAAGCCAGCCTCCAGTGGACTACTTTTCCCATAATCCTCCTGTCCTGTCCCAATCTCCAGTTAATTAAGTTCACCGGTGTCTAGTTATCCCCTTGTCCCTGTCTATTATACTCACCTGTTGCAGTGTGTTGTGAAGCAGTTGACTATCAATTCCAAGTCGTTGTTCTTTGTACTTACCTCTTGGTTTTTGACGCTGACTTTGAAATTACCCCGTAAGCAATCACATTAAACCTGATACTTCTAACCCGCGTTCGACTCCACTCCCGCATACCAAACCTGTCAGTCAGTCAGAGCTCACAATTTGGTTCATTTTAGCAGCTCTGAACTAGCCAAATGTTTAGTACTTACAGTGTGGTTTAGTACGGAGACTACCAACTTTCAGAGATGACCGAGAGTAGAATTTAGCTAATGCTCACTGGCTAACGCTAGCTGGATATTTGCTATATTAACAGTCCCTCAATGTTCATTTAAAACATTATCTAGCTAGCATGCCTGTTGCTGTTTGAAATGTTTGAGTAGTTTGAAATTCAGAAATGTTTAAGTTAGTTTTATTTCTGGATGATTTCTGAGGTATTTAATTAGTGCTGAATTATAATCCTGTATCTGAAAGGAACGGTCAAAACAGATCGGTGCGAGCTTATTAATAGTAAAGCTAAGCATGATTAGAGAGGTGTTAATAAAGATATGACAGAGTCACAGTATTGGCAGGTAACGTCGGAGTATTAACAGTATTATAATAGCATTAATTGTCATAATAAGGGAAACTCATTTTAACTCTGTCTCACATTACGGTACACGAGTACAAGCGATGTTTTGTTGACTGCTGTTTCATTTCATTGAAAAAATGTATAATTAAAAAATACCACTCTGAAATAGCCAGCTGTCTTGGTTGTGGAGCTGGTAGATTTATTCATGTCTTATTTCATTGTCAGACTGGCTCAAAAGAAACAAATGGCTATTAGCAGAGCAGGTGACATTTTTTAATCTTCTAGAGAGTCCTACACAGTAAAACATCTTACTGGTGGGGGGTGGTGATCATCATTTCATTGGTGAGGTGCCTTTACACTTAACGCCTCATTAACAGTCTGCATAATTTTAAGAGATAAAGTCAAGTTGGTAAAGTAAAAATTGAATCATGAATGTTATAAGTGGACAAAATGACCATAAAATACAAAAACAATGTAGTATAGGGCCCCTTTAAGTAAGGAGTAGTGTGTGTGTGTGTGTATGCATGTGTCTGTTTGTGTGGTTGAGTTTCAACCACATCATGCGTGATGACCTGTTACACCCATCTGGAGTAAAGGCTGGTTTTGTCCCATGCACAGCGCCCTCTACTGGTCATGTCACTGATGCATCTGGATTCTGGGGGCTTTTTACTGAGGCTGCACTCATGGGTCTGGTGTCAGAACTGCGTGTGATGGGACAGCGAAAACGACTCAAGCAGAAATGTGCTGTGCTGAGCTCTCTGAATATGTGAGATGACAGGAAGTGTGTGTGTGTGTGCATCCATTTAATGTGACTCAGCTTCCTGACACAGAGTCATGACATAGCCAATAGGTGTAAGCTACTGACTACAAGATGTTAAGCAGGCATGTGTATTCATCAGTTCACACACGGTCTGAAAGATAACACACATGCCAAGGGGTCACAACTGGGTCCCTGGCGGTGGCTACGTCTATAAATATGCTCTTTACCAGCCAACTGTGTGCACATGTGCGTGAGGTGGGGTCGGATTCGAACTTTGGGTGCCATTGATTGACAGGCAAGTGCTCTAACAAATAGGAATGTTGCTGGGTGGGTGATAGGAGGGGTTTCCTGTACTGCACTGTGTGAGCACAGCTGTTCCCAGTGTGATGCTGGGACGGTTTTGTATAAGCGTGTTCATATTTACACCAAACACAAAGGCACATTTGTTTGCTTAAAAAATTCTTAAGTCAGGTGTGTGTGCTGTTGGGAGTGCAGTCAGTGTTTTATGGAGCTGAGGTTGAACCTCATGTTTGACCTTTGATTTTGGAGTTTGTGGTGTGATGTTATAAACAGTTAAAGTGTGTGTGTGTGTGTGTGTGTGTGTGTCTGTCAGCTTCATCCTCTCTAATGGGGGAATAAAAAGGCCTTGTTTGTGGTGGGAGAGAGTGAAAGAGCTGTGTGTCTGTCTGTCTTGTTTTGGGAGTGTGTGTGTGTGTGTATGTGTGTGTATGATTGTGTGTTTGTGTGTATATGTTAATTTGAGGCTAGAAAGGGTACTTACGTTCCTACAGACTTTGATGTCATAAAGGCAAATATTTGTGGTGGGACCACTCTCTCCTTTGTGTGTGTGCATGTGTGTGTGTGTGAGAGAGAGAGAGAGAGAGTGAGAGATTGAGAGAGAGAGAGAGAGTTCTCTGTCCCTTGTCTAAGAGGTTACAGTAGCATTGTTCTGCCCCCTTCCATAGCACAAAGACTCTGTGTTTCTTACTCGCACACACACACACATGCATACACAAACTGCATTTTACATAAATATTTCTCTCTGAACACAAAACTGCTTTCAAGCAGTGGTCTGAAAGAACACAGAAACATAGGACACTGGACAGAGAGAGATAAAGAGAAAGAGATCGACAGAGTGAGAGAGTGATAAAGACGTTGAGCATGCACAAGTGTGTGTGCATCCTTATTAATGAGTGTTGTCATAAATCATGATTTACATAATAATTAGAGACCAGTGGTAATTAGAAAAGTACATGGGTGCACATCCCCCACAAACTCACACGCACACATGCACGCACACACACTGATTTCCTGTGTGAGCTGTATTTTTAGGGTCTTGTTAAAAGTTGTTTACAGAAAGGCTAAGAAATGCTAGAAATCCCAAGATGCTTTGCTGGTTACTTGCTTTGTATTTTTCCCTACTATTACATCATCACAGACTGTAGCTTACTGTGATTATGAGATGACCTAGAAAAAATGTTCCCTGTTCATGCACTCGCATGTGTGTGTGTGTGTGTATGTGACTGAGCAGAAGAGTTTCAGGCCATGGTGAAGGTCAATGTAAAAATGTAACAGTGGATAAAAATATCTGAATTATCTGAGTAAATGAGCTGTGTATGTGTTTGTATGTGTTTGTGTGCTTCTGCATGTGCATCTGTGTATGTGAGTGTTTGTGTTTCTTGAAAGTAAAACCCTTCAAAACCTCCACCTTGGGTGAAAGCCCTCTGCGTGCATCCCCATGTGAATCATTCCTAATGAGAGTTCTCTGTGTGTGTGTTTCTGTGTGTGTTTCTGTGTGTGTTTCTGTGTGTGTTTCTGTGTGTGCGTGTGTGTGTGTGTCTGTGTGTGCACATTGTGAAATTTCTTGTTTGTCCCAAATCATTGACACACACCCTCTCAAGTGTGTGTATGTGTGTCTGTATTCATATTTGCAAGTCGGCACACATTTGCATCACACTCCACCTTGCATAATGACTCAGTGATGACATCACCCCGATGTGCAAACCTCCCTGCTCTCTGAGCATGTGCTTCCCCCTGTGGCAGCAACTGGAACTGCGACCGTTAATGAAGTCCGTTCACCTGCTCGTCACTGGGCGTCCAGGCTGATCGTCACTGTGTCACAGAGCCGCGAGTTCCATTTGTGATGCAACCTTTATGATGCAACAAATGCAGCTATTACATTCTAGAACCAAGCTAAGGAATGTTCACTCCAAACTTTCTCTCCTTACTTAATCCTACATGTTAGTGCAATCTGTGGCTGTGCTACAAATCAGCCCTACCTAGTGCACTCTTCCACAGTTAACTGCAAAGCCTCCGTCCTTTACTCACAGCTACTAAGACTCAAGATCATTTGCAGTGAGAATGAAGATGTTCTCCAGACAAGGATGGAATACTTTCATAGTTGTGGGATTCCTAAGGAAGCCGTAGATGATGCCTTTGCTAGTGTTGTACCTGTTCTGCGCATGGCTACACTGAGCTGTAAACAACCTCCTGTTGATGTGCTACATGTGCTTATGAACACAGCCACTCAGATAATCGGCACGAACAGAACTTTCATCACCTTCCCCTGTCCATAGTGTCCTGTTTCTCTGGGAACTTTCTGCTCTGCAATGTTTTATATCTCTACATATCTTTCTCTGTCTATGTCTCCCTCTCTCATGTTCTTTCTCTGCCTCTCTTTTTTTTCTCTCTCTCTCTCTCTCTCTTTCTCTCTCTCTCTCTCTCTCTCTGTCACCACTATCTGTCTCTTTCTCTGGCCTTATTCCACTCCACCACTTCAACACCATGCTCTGCGGACCTTTTAGTGTACTCTCATGCAGCCTGTGTGTGTGTGTGTGTGTGTTCATGTTCATCCCCTCCCTTCCTCTCTGATCCCTGTAGCGCGGGAGTGCCGCCCGCATCAGGGTCTCCGGGGCAACGACCCACTAACCTCTGACCGCCGGGGCCGGATATTATTTTAGGGCTGGCCTCCCCTCTGGGGGAAATGGGGTGGTGGGTGGGGGGGTCCCACTGGCCACTCAGCGCCAGATCCCACACACAAACATACACGGCTGCTCACACACTGGAGCTGGGTTCATCTCGCGCACCACCACCCAGAAGGCTGTGCTCCAAATCCAGCCAGAACCACCTGATCACATTCCGCGTCTCCACCCGCCCGCGCCAGCAGTCCCTGCAGCCTCCTGGATTAGCTGTGTGGAGCGGTAGCTAGGTTTTACGAACTTATATTCTGGATTGTATAATCTGCTACAGCAGCTGGATTATCTTTGCCTGCTCCCGAGGTCGGAGAACGTGGCGCTTGGATGCGGTTCAGACTTTTTTGATTGAGGGTCAGCATTTGGGGAAGCTCTCCTGAGGGAGAAACCCTGTTTACGATGATGACTGCTCAGCAGAAGGTAAACAACAACAACAACAAAATCAAACATATGTCATAAAGCAATCTGGCGTACTGTGGCGTCTACCTGGCACGCCATATTGCAGTAGAACTATCTTTTAAAAGATAAAACATTTGCCATTCAGAGTGTTTAGTAATGCCGTGGTTGTTCGTCTGACGGGATTTTAGAGGTCTGATCCCCACTCAGTGGCGGGATTACAGTAATACACATGGGATCAGACACCACCTGAGGTCCTGAAGGGGCAGGTACAGGGTGATTATGGGTAATCCGCACAGACACTAATAACAAACCAGAAACAATAAGCTGCACAAACAACAATAACAGACACAAACAATGACAATAACAGAAAACCAACAATAACAATAAGAGTAACCATGTAACCATGTAACCATGTAACAGTAACCATGTCCGGACCTGCTCCCTGAGGCAGCAACCCGATCAGACTCCACGTGCTCCACGTCTGTCGTATCTCCATCGCTCCACTGTCCTGTTCTCTGAGGGCAGTGATTGGTCTGTACGTGCAGCTCAGCGTCGTCTCGTGTTGGACTGTGGGGCTGTGGAAACTGCCTGAGGCAGATACATCGCCAGGGGTGTCGGGCTGCGCATTTCTGGGGAAACGCTCGTTACTTTGTTACCTGAGTCTAAACGTTCCGCTCGTCTGCGTGGCGCCGTGTGTGTCTGTCTGGCCGAACCACGTGGGCGGGGCGATGCACTTGTGCCGCCTGGCCATCCATGCAACTGTGTACAAGCGAGACACGAACAGATGCAAGCTCTCTGCAAAGGAAATGTGGCAACGGCAGGGAGCCAAGCACAATGTGCAAAGTTGCTGATTGAAAAAAATCAGAGTGGAATATATCAGCTATTTTTGTTGTGTAGGGTGGTCAGGCGTCCTCTTTTACCTGGACATGTCCTCTTTAACCTGGATATGTCCTCTTTTACCTGGACGTGTCCTCTTCTACCTGGACATGTCCTCTTTTACCTGAATATGTCCTCTTTTACCTGAATATGTCCTCTTTTACCTGGACATGTCCTCTTTTACCTGGACATGTCCTCTTTTTGAGACTTAAAAGCGTTTCGTTCACAAACTAGTCACACCCTCACCTACTCTGTTCGGTTCGATTGATATGCCGCCCCCATGTTGATTTTGTTGTTGTTTAACCAGTGTTGTAATCAGTGTGTTATACACTTATGATACATATTGTGTACACTTATATAAACTGTGATACACTTATATAAACTGAAATATATGAATATATATGAATATATGAAAGGGTGAATACGTGCTGGTCCAAGCTGAGCTACTAGAGGGTAGCTGTCCCCCTTTTACACAACGCAAACTAAACGCTTTAGATAAGAACTCAGAGCATTCAGAAGTGCCAAACGGTCTACCAAACGGAGAGAGAGAGAGTGCGAAAGATACTGTTTGGTTTTATCAGGTGTGATATTTCTGTCCCTTGCTCAAGCCAGACCAACCTGCATACAACTTCAGCCCACATATGCATCCTGTATACTTGCACACACACACACATACACACACACACACACACACACACACACCAAGCTCTTTCCTTCCTGCCCTGCTCAGAGTGTATGGTGTGTGTGTGTGAGGTGGACTGCAGGTTAGTGTGTGAACAGCGTGCATCAGATCTGCTTCTTACACGACAAAAGCAAGCGTGTGTGTGTGTGTGCGCGCGCCTGAACGCTCTCTGAGCGTTCGAGATGGTAGAGGAGAAGATGGGGACCTGCTGGAGCAGCACCAGGGTGAGCATAAACGTTCCTACAACGTTCGCTTCAGGGCAGGCTGGTCTCCACGGTTACAGCACAGTTACCACGACTCCAGCCCTGCGCTCCCAGGACGGGATTAGCATCGACTGGAGTGTTTAGCGTCAGAACCGATGGGCCAGATCAACAGGCCTCTGTTGTGTGGCAGCTTTTGCAACAGTTTGATGTGCTGGGTTACTCAGAAGGACACAAAAATGTGTGTGAGAGAGAGTGAAAGATAGAGCGATTCATAGAAAGATAAAGAGAGAGTTTTGTTCTTTATTTAATGTGATATATGAAAATGCATCAAGCCATCTTATTATTCCTCGACCCCGACATTTAACTGCTGTGTGTAGATATGAATTTGCGCAAGGTTAGTTATCTGCAGCAGTTTGTCATGTCAAACTCTGTTTGGCTTGGGAAGGATGTCAGGTTATCTCAGCTGTCAGGGTTCACAACATGGGATTTTTGCTCACAAAAGCAGTATTACATAGACTGCTATATACTGTTTCATCAGCTCTGTGTGTGTGTGTGTGTGTGTGTGTCCACGTGCTGCCTCAAGCTTTTTCTATGGCTAATAAAAGGTATTCAGTAAAGACGACGTTATCATCGTTGTTGTGTCCACAGAGCAGGTAGCCACCTGTCTCACTGCTGACTGTAATCAACAACACCAGCGAGCGTATCTGACGCACCTACATAGCACGTCCTCTCCCCGGCCGCCCTCTCCTCTACGTTTAAAAGGTCTACGATTCATGAGCATCCCCAGGGGAACAGCCCGAGGGAAACAGCCCGAGGGGAACAGCATAGGGAACAACCTGACACCTGTTTTGAAATCACACTGACTGAGTGGGGCTAGAGCAGCGCATGGCTCCATGACCCGTTGAGAAGACACGTGATCGTTTAGGTGTTTGTGTTGCCGAGTATTACGAATCTTTTAGCTGCGTACATTTTGCAGGCATGCTGGATTTCCTTTCGCAGCATGTACGCTAGATCTCCTTAAACAGTGAGATTGATGTATCTCCTTAAACAGTGAGATTGATGGATCTCCTTATGTAGCAGGCGTGCAGGAATTGAGAAGACTAAGGAAATTCTACATACTGAACAGCAAATGAAGGATGGAATTTAGAAGCTGTGGAGCTCAATTCTGTTTGTTCTGAGGAGGAAGACATCTAGAAGAACAGGCTACCATGGATAGATGGATGGATGGTGGGATTGGCTTTGGCAGTTGGGCTAGTCATGGCATATTGTATTACCCTAAACAATGTCTCTCTGGGAGTAATAATGCTAGCTTTATTAATTCCAGAGGGGAATTGTTTTGGGGAATATGAAGTGGAGGACTCATAGAACAGCAGCAGAGAGCAGGGAAGTGCATGAAGGTGCTGTGTTTGTGCGAGACTAACCTCTGTTGTGCATGTGGTCACAATCCTTTATTTGAACATTGTTAAACATACACAAAGTTCTGCCAAACAGCACCAGTGTGAGCATCGTGACATGATTTTTACTTCTTTAACCAAATTTGGAAAGTGTGACTAAGATCTGAGTAATCTTTGCTACAAGAATTGGTATATCAACTCTGAGTTGCCACAGCAACCTGTCCTCCACCGACATGTAAAACACGCACACGCACTGATGCACGCGCGCATGCACTGACATTTCGTAATGAGCTCATTGTGAGTTGTGGAAAGTTTTCCCCGAAACGAGTAGCATGTGCTCAGTCCTGAGGCCCAGCGTAGCCAACAGCACATGCACTGGATTTGATCCGCAGCACACAACACAGTGGAGCCCGGAACATTCTAGACTTCGGTTTTACCACGGTGTTCTAAATAAATGCTCATAAAGGGTTCTAGAATAACACACATGAAAGGTTCTAGAATAAAGGACATGAAGGGTGCCCGGAACATTCCAGCCTTCTGTCTTAGCGTTCTTAGAGTAACGAACGTGAAGGGTTCTAGAATAAAGAACATGAAGCACTCTAGAATATTGAGGTTCTTTCTGTTCACTGATCTCTCTCCTTTTCTTTTTTCTATTTTCGTGTATCATTATTTGTATAACTTTGTTTTCTTTCTTAACATCACAATTGTGTTTTTCTGTTTTTTTGTTTATCACTCGTATTTTTATCGTGTGATGATGCATTTTAATGGACACGTGACATCATCTTTCCCTCCGTCTCTACTGTTTCTGCAGGACCAGTTTGAGAACTTGGAGAAGCACACTCAGTGGGGAATAGACTTTGCTGAGCGCTACACCAAATTTGTCAAGGAGAGATCAGAGATCGAACTCAACTATGCAAAGCAGATCAGGTGAGTCCTCTTAGCGTGTGTTAATATTCGTATGTACATGTGCAGGTTGGTGTAGAGCACTTAATGAACTGCTGTCCGTTAAACATCCCCCCTCTCGAGTGAGTGAAATGCTCTATAACTTGTGGGCTTTTACACCTGAGGGACAGGAGACTGAGGGGGAATCCCATTGTGAGCATGGCAAGCATAGCTACTGAAGCCCACGTTAAACACGTTTTCATCTTATTACTGGTTTTTAATCTGTGTGTGTGTGTGTGTGTGTGTGTGGAGGGTGTATTGTCACACACAGTGCAGATGTGTTTTGGCTTGTGATAGCTCAAGGCTACAGGATATGAGCGCGACTGTTCTTTAGTGCACACACACACACACACACACACACGCGCACACACACACACGCACACACACACACATGTCTGAGGTGAAACCAGTGTTGCCGTGGTAACAAGGTATTAGAGTTTTGCTCTTTCAAGCTGACCTACATTTGGATGGTCCAATAGAAAACGCCAACCAATCTTGAGACAGGATTTGGAGCTCACACACACACGCACACACACACACACACACACAGATATGCACATGCTGAAACCCCCGTGACACACGTTGGGGATGTCAGCTGGAAACCCCCCGTGGTGGCCTGTATAAACTACACCCTTATCTAATGGTGCAGCCTGTACCTAGTGTAACCCAGTGATCCTTATAATCCTGATTACACTAATGTCCTCTGTCAGCCTGTCTGTGTGTGTGTGGGGGGGGTACACAATGTTCATAACACACAGAACAAGAAAACAATTGATTCATTGACATGTGGGTACCACAACGAAACTCAAATGCAGTGAGAATAGCAAGACACAGCAAGTCTGATTTCATCTGACGTCTGACGAGGGAGAATGAAAATAAGATGAGATGAGATGGAGAAGTTAACAGAGAGAACAAGGGATATTTTGCCTGGTGATGCACAAGCACCCACCCACAGTATCACACTTTCCACTTCAATGATTAATACACTGACCGCCATGTACACACACACACACACATACACTTACACGCACACACAAACACACACTGGGAGTCCCATAATCCCAGATGGAGTTTAAGATAACAAGGTTCGGGCTAATTTCACACACAGTGCTATGATACGTCCCACGGCCCTGATGTTTTTAAACAATCTGCCCTTTCTACCCCTGTGTCTGGTTCTGCCTCTGTACCTGATTATGCCCTGGTTCTTGACTCTGCCCCAGTACGCCAGTGTGGGAGGTAGAACAGGTTTACAGAGGAATAAACCCTTAAAAAACATTTCCACCTTTGAGGGCAGCTTCCACCTGCTTCTAACCGTAACCTTACTTCCCTGGAAAAATCTGTCCCCTCACAATCATCTAGACGCTTTCACAAGGGCCGTCCAGAACATATTGCACATTTACGTGGTGTGACCCAAGGCACGCTGTTGTTGCTGGAGACTTCACTTTGCTCACTCTGTTCCCATGCAGGAACCTGTCGAAGAAGTACCAGCCCAAGAAGAGCACCAGAGAGGAGGAAGAGAGCAAGTGAGTCTAGAACCTTCCAGAACCTTCTCACCCACAACTGCTGCTATGTTGCGGATCTAGAACCTCCTCTGGCTGCACAGTAGGGGTGGAAAACCCTTCAAAACACAGACCGAGTTACATTTATCATTAAATGAGTGTCTGGTGTTCAGATGTTTGGCCAGCTGTATATGGAGCTGTATATGGACATCACTGGTGACACCATGCTTTAAGGGGACCGTAACTCTGTGAGCACACATGGACATGCTTTGGGCCTCTTGTGATGATGATGTCACTTCCTGCGGCAGGTACACGTGGTGCCGGGCGTTCCTGGTGTCGCTGAACGAGCTGAATGACTACGCCGGCCAGCATGAGCTCATCGCTGAGAATATGACGTCACAGATTATCGCCGAGCTCACACGCTACATACAGGACCTCAAAGCAGAGAGGAAGACGGTGAGTGGGGGATATATATGTTGTGGGTGGTGAGTGGGGGATATATATGTTGTGGGTGGTGAGTGGGGGATATATATGTTGTGGGTGGTGAGTGGGGGATATATATGTTTTGGGTGGTCTGACATGACACTTGGGTGCCTCTAACTTCCCTTAAATGTGCCTGGAGTTGTATGGGTCCATAGGACACTGTTCACAGTGAAGTGGTCATCAGCGTGGGACGTGCCCAAAGGACGTCCACTTCTGTGTCTTTCTGTGACTCTTCCTGTCTCTCTGCGTCTCTGTTGCAACCTGCTGATGACACTCTGTGGCACTATTATAATTATAATTTATTGGAACACCAGTGCAAATCAGTGTTAATATTTGGTGCTTTAGCCTTTGTTTGCAATTACAAACGTTTCCTGTAGTTTTATATCTCACTGTAAAAATGTCTGTCATTAGAATTCACGAAAATCATTACAATTAGAATTCATCAGAGTTTATTTACATTTTCATTTATGAACTTTTTTGATATCTACTCCACTCTCTCTCAAACGCCTGCCCTGAACTCAACCGATGGATGTTCACGTTACGTGTGTCTCGTTTGTGTACTTGTGTGTTTAGAGATTACGTACAGCCTAAAATCAATCTCTGATCGTCTGGCAAAACACACACAAACACACACACTCCTGCACACGCTGTAATGTTGTTTGGCATGGTAGGACCACGTGGCGTCTGTCTATCTCCTATCCCAGAATGCCATAGCTGATCCACCTCTGTAACCCTTTTCTCCTTGTATCCCTTATATTTTCTCTGTCTTTCACTCTCTGGGTATGGACACCCGCTCTCAGTAAACCAGAGTTGTCTCTCTCTCTCTCTCACTCTCTTCCTCTCTCTCTCTTTCTAGTCAGTAGGTTTCAGCCGGGAGATGCATCGGTGTCTTTACACAGACAGCACAGTGGATATGGAGTATGTTAGATGTAGACAGTGGTGTAGGTTTCGGTTCTTCTCCTGGACTCTGGGGGGGGGGGGGCACTGCTCACACCATCCAGCGTAACACATCATACGAGTAGCGTGAGCAGGAATTATTGGGGAATTCTATATGGTGGAGCATTAGTGTCTCATGTCTCATAAACCAATCATGCCGCACAGTAAACATTACCAGTAAGCATTACCAGTTAGCATTACCAGTCAGCATTACCAGTTAGCATTACCAGTAAGCCTTACCAGTTAGCATTACCAGTAAGCATTACCAGTTGGCATTACCAGTCAGCATTACCAGTCAGCATTACCAGTTAGCATTACCAGTAAGCCTTACCAGTAAACATTACCAGTTAGCATTACCAGTTAGCACTACCAGTAAACATTACCAGTTAGCATTACCAGTAAGCATTACCAGTTAGCACTACCAGTAAACATTACCAGTAAGCCTTACCAGTAAACATTACCAGTTAGCATTACCAGTAAGCATTACCAGTTAGCACTACCAGTAAACATTACCAGTAAGCACGGGCTCCCTTTTCAGATCAGATCCATTGAGACTATGAACATCTCTGACTCAGACAGGCAGTGATATTTGTAGCTTACAGGAAATCCCCATTTATCATTCTGCCCTCTCTGTCTCTCTCTGTCTCTCTCTGTCTCTCTCTCTCTCTCTCTCTCTCTCTCTCTCTCTCTCTCTCTCTCTCTCTCTGCCCTCTCTGTCTCTCTCTCTCTCTCTCTCTCTCTCTGCCCTCTTTGTCTCTCTCTCTCTCTCTGTCTCTCTCTGTCTCTCTCTCTCTCTCTCTCTCTGTCTCTCTCTGTCTCTCTCGCTCGGTTTCTCTGCGCTTTATATTATATATTTATATTTCTTTACTGGATGGTGTGTGTATGTGTGTGTGTGTGTGTGTGTGGTCGTGTGCCTGTGCATGCGCTTGTGTGTGTGTGTGTGTGTGTGTGTGTGTGTGGTCGTGTGCCTGTGCATGCGCTTGTGTGTGTGTGTGTGTGTGTGGTCGTGTGCATGCGCTTGTGTGTGTGTGTGTGTGTGAGAGAGAGAGACAGAGAGACAGAGAGAGAGGGAGAGAGAGAGAGACAGAGAGAGAGAGAGAGGGCCTTAGAGACCTTTTGTGGGTGGGGTAAAGTACATTAGTCTTATATCCATCCATCCGTCCGTCCGCTCCAACCCAGTTCAATCTTTCTGAATGGCTTCCGCTAGCTGATTCACTGCCTCATTTTCAGCAGTGAAGCTCTCGTGGTTTTGCCATTACCCTTCTTAGCCTCTATTGGCTAATTTTACTGTCAGTCATGCATGTGATGCCATCACGTCAGTGTGCATCTCGCTGTGCATAAATAGAAATAGCTTCACATCTGACACATCTGACACAGCGGTCAACTGTCAGAGGTTTGCTGCACTTCCTGTGTCACTGGCACGTTGACTATGAGCTGTTGCATGTTGGGTAGTATATTCCCCACTCTGAGGGTTAGAGGCTCCTCTATACACTTAAACCTGATCACAAAGAAGCAACATTTTTAGCTTTTTTTAATTTTATGGCCTGGTTAAAATGTTCCAGTACACACTCTCTCTCTCTCTCTCTCTCTCTCTCTCAGTCTTTCAACCAATTGTCTTTGAAAGGGAGAACATTATTAACATTCTTAAAAAAACATTCTTACAACATTCTCTCCAATTCTTCTGGGTGTGATATAAATCTACTGAATGGGATTAGCTCATTTATATATCTTATATCAGTGTGTGTGTGCGTGTAGATATATTACTGTTCTGGAATGCAGTTCTGGTTTGAGGTGTATGTACAGGTGTGCACGTTTTTCATTGTCATTTGAATTGATAAGATCCTCATGCACGTGCATGAGTGAACACACACACACAAACACACACACACAAATACACAAATCTCACAAATCTCAAATTCCTAATCTCTGTATCTGAGTATCTGGTGACCAGACTATCTGCTGATCTTGAAAGGAGAAGTATTGCAGTGAAGTAAGCAGTGCATAGTGAAGTTCCGTGTGTGTGTGTGTGTGTTACTAAATTACAGTAAACAATAAGTGATTCAAAAATTACAAAACAGATGTTTGCATGTGCAGTAACTCTCGGTAGGACCGTTCAAATCACAATTCTATTTGACTCCGGTGTGTTTGCCGTAGGTGACTGTTGCATCATTACGTTGTATCGGTGTAATCTGATGTGGTTTTCAGGATATTTGCATATCAAATTGGTGCCCATGAACGTCCTTGTATGGTTTTTGACCATCAGTGCTGCTTAGCCACAGTGTGTACCAAAGCAGTCTGTTTTAAATGCTTCTCAGATACTGTAATCTCCCCACATACATCACCTAAACCCCCCATCTCTCTCTCTCTCTCTCTCTCTCTCTTCTCTCTCTTCTCTCTCACTCTCTCCTTCTCATCTGCTGAGACTGTTAAAATGGTCAACTCTCATTTGCTAGAAGACACATGGCCCTCTAAGAGACCCCTCGCCTTCCCCGTTACCCACTGCTTTCCCCTTTAAGAACCCCTCGCCTTCCCCGTTAATAACCCACTGCTTTCCCCTTTAAGAACCCCTCGCCTTCCCCGTTAATAACCCACTGCTTTCCCCTTTAAGAACCCCTCGCCTTCCCCTTTAAGAACCCTCTGCCTTCCACTTTAAGAACCCCTCGCCTTCCCCTTTAAGAACCCTCTGCCTTCCCCTGATTGGCAGGAAAAGTTC
Source organism: Brachyhypopomus occidentalis (assembly GCA_020368025.1). Taxonomy (NCBI): domain Eukaryota; kingdom Metazoa; phylum Chordata; class Actinopteri; order Gymnotiformes; family Hypopomidae; genus Brachyhypopomus; species Brachyhypopomus occidentalis. Next base: position 347,935 of record JAGXOD010000103.1, read on the forward strand.
CTCGTATCCACAGCAACAGAGTCAGTTGGTGTGCATGTGTGTGTGTGTGTGTGTGTGTGCGTGTTGTGAAAGACCCTGCTTGGCACTACTCTGTCCCATCTCCATTGAGTGTGTTGGCTCAGTTTGTGCAAAACACACACACACACACACACACATTCAAACACACACACACACACACACACACACACACACACACACACACACACACACAGATTCAAACACACACACACAGGATGTCTTAGACAGTCTTGCCCATCTAAAGACTTTGTACTGTTTTTAGTGATCAGTACGGAATGCTAAATACATTGGTATATATACACACACACACACACACACACACACACACACACACACACACACACACACACACACACACACACACACACACACACACACACACACACACACACACACACATACACACACACACACAGACACAGACACATATATACACACACACAGACACATATATACACACACACACACACACACACACACACACACACACAGACACACACACACAGACACGCACACACACACGCTCTATCCATCTGCCTCCACACTATTTCATGCTCTTCAGTGAGTTTTAGCTGCAGTGTGTGTGAAGCTCATGTGGGCTTCTTTGTGTCTTTGAATTAGAATTCAGATTCTAGAGCCGTGAGCTGTGAGGTCTTTTCTGGAACTTTCTAAACCCTTTAGAGGAGAGACTATAGCATGTGTGATATGTGGTATATGGCCCTAATGTTAATTTATATAAAGCAGGTCTGTCTTGGAATAAAGAACACTCCTCTTGTGTGTGTGTGTGTGTGTGTGTGTGTGTGTGTGTGTGTGTGTGTGTGCATCCGCTTGTGTGCATGTGTGTGCATGCACTTGTGTATGGGGATGAATGTGCTTATTGTGTGTGTGTGTGTGTGTGTGTGTGTGTGTGTGTGGGTGCACACTTACTTCTGATATAGAAATAACAGGTTTCTCTCTGTTTTTCCTCAGCATTTCCATGACGGACGGAAGGCCCAGCAACACATCGAGAACAGCTGGAAACAGCTGGAGCTGGTCAGTCTCCCGTCAATAATCAATAATCAATAATCAATCAATATGTCCACGGAACTGATCTGAACAGCCGTCTACTGTCTGCTACAACAGTCAGTCAAGATGATGCAGGCTGATTGATCCAATCCCAGTTTAGCACCACTCAGCTTGCAAGATCGCCAGTGGCTGGATTGGTTTGGGGGGCGGAGCTCTCAGTTTGCAAGATCGCCAGTGGCTGGATTGGTTTGGGGGGCGGAGCTCTCAGGTTGCAGGATCGCCAGTGGCTGGATTGGTTTGGGGGGTGGAGCTCTGTGCACCAGAAGTGAACCCACATTTTGAAGTAATCTTGTCACCACAAACAGGAATTACAGGGCTCATCTCTGCCTTCAGTTCAGATTACACTACCTATGATGCTCCAAGTCAGTGCTCAAATGAGGGGAGGGATTTGAATACTAATAAGTGTTAAGATTAGTCTTATTAGACGGTTTGGATCGAAAAGTAAAGATAGTTCTTCCCATTGCACTTGTTGATGTATGGCTTGGATGCAGCTGCTCGACCATGGAAACCCATTCCATGAAGCTCTCTGCGCACTGTTCTTGAGCTAATCTGAAGGCCACATGAAGTTTGGATGTCTGTAGTGATTGACTCTGCAGAAAGTTGGCGACCTCTTCGCACTATGCGCTTCAGCATCCGTTGACCCGCTCCGTCAGTTTACGTGGCCTACCACTTTCGTGGCTGAGTTGCTGTCGTTCCCAAACACGAGTGGATTTGTTGCACAGATGGGTTAGGGTTAGGGTTAGGGTTAGTGTTAGGGTTAGTGTTAGTGTTAGTGTTAGTGTTAGGGTTAGTGTTAGTGTTAGTGTTAGGGTTAGTGTTAGTGTTAGTGTTAGTGTTAGTGTTAGTGTTAGGGTTAGTGTTAGGGTTAGTGTTAGTGTTAGTGTTGGTATGTGTTAGGGTGTGTGTGTGTGTGTGTGTGTGTCTGAACATTGCTAATAGTTGCTGAGTTGCTAATACACCAGATATAATTTGTATTTCTCAGAGTCAGAAGCGGGTCATAATATATGAGTGTGTGTGTGTGTGTGTGTGTGTGTGTGTGTGTGGTGTGTGTGTGTGTGTGTATGTGTGTGTGTGTGTGTGTGTGTGTGTGTGTGTGTTTTACAGTCTAAGCGGAACTTTGAAAGAGCTTGTGTGTGTGTGTGTGTGTGTGTGTGTGTGTGTGTGTGTGTGTGTGTGTGTGTGTGTGTGTGTGTGTGTGTGTGGCCACTGCTTGTGTGTTTTCTGATTTATTGAGTACCGGTGAGTTGTTTTGAGTAGATCTATGCGGGTGTATGTTGCTTCTGCTTTTCACACACATGCACCAAGCAAATGTCCCCACAACAGCTTCTTATGATTTCTCATGTCCCATATGTTGTTTGCAGATTTACATGCATGCCGGACACATACGCACATGCACGTTAACATAGATACACACAGCTTGTGCATCTATGTAATGGGCTTACTGGAAAGAAACATGCTTCATGCTCATCTTTGTTAATGTGTATGTGTCCCTTTGTGTACTTAAACTACAGGTAGACCAGAGATAGCAGGAAGGAAGCAGGGAAACAGCTGATAGATGGTGGAGAGATGGTCCAGAGTTGGTAGAGAGATGGTCCAGAGTTGGTAGAAAGATGGTCCAGAGTTGGTGAAGAGACGCCCAGAGGTGGTTGAGATATGGCCCGGATTTGGTGGAAAGATGGTCCAGAGTTGGTGGAGAGATGATTCAGATTCGGAAAAGAGGCTTCAAAGTTTGTAGAAAGATTGTCCAGAGATAAAGGAGAGATGGTTCAGAGTTGGAGGAGAGATGATTCAGATTTGGAAAAGAGGCTTCAAAGTTGGTGAAAAGATTGTCCAGAGATAAAGGAGAGATGGATCAGAGTTGGAGGAGAGAAGATACAGATTTAGAAAAGAGGGTTCAAAGTTGGTGGAAAGATTGTCCAGAGTTAAAGGAGAGATGGTCCAGAGTTGGTCGACACACGACCCAGAGTTCAAGGAGACATGGTCCAGAGTTGGTGGACACACGGCCCAGAGTTATAGGAGACATGGTCCAGAGTTGGTGGACACATGGCCCAGAGTTATAGGAGACATGGTCCAGAGTTGGTGGACACATGGCCCAGAGTTATAGGAGACATGTTGGTGGACACATGGCCCAGAGTTGGTGGACACATGGGACCGAGTTTGGTGGACACATGGCCCAGAGTTATAGGAGACATGGTCCAGAGTTGGTGGACACATGGCCCAGAGTTATAGGAGACATGGTCCAGAGTTGGTGGACACACGGCCCAGAGTCTTTCTTCTGTTTTTCCATTGTATGATCTCACTCCATTGTGTGAGCTCATTTCTTTTTCCATCTTTTGCTACTTTTTGTTTTTGCATCTGTTTCTCTGCTCACATTCCTCTCCACCTCCGCCAACATGTCTGCCACTGTGGCAGTGCTGGAAACTGTGTCGCGCGTGTGTCTTGGATGTGTGTCATGACAAGACGCCTACTTTAACGAGTCCTTGTAGAGCAGTTATTGTTCTTTGCATCTGTCCTCCCTCTCTTTCCTCCCTCTCTCTCCCTCTCTCTTTCTCTCTTCCCCTTCTTTCCTCCTGTCTGAGAGTGTGAGAGGCAGATGTGAATTCGTGGGGCAGTATCGATCCCCTGCCACATCCACATTATATTCGGCCCACGCGAGAAGATTCCCTGAGTGGTCACTGGTCCTACACTACCGTCGTGATGGTGTCGGTTCCTCTTGTGTTTGTTCAGTATTGTGTGGGTGTGTTTGGTTTTGTCTGAAGACATCTAACCTGGTTTGGTCTGTGGCTTTCAATGGGTTTCACTGAGTGAATCTGAAAGTTTTTGATTGGTGTGTCGTAACCGTGACGTCCCAGTAATATTTCAGTTTCAAGGACCGAAAAACTTTCACCTCCAAGATAATCCTGTGTGTGTGTGTGTGTTTGTGTGTGTGTGTGGTGTGTTTTTTTTAATCTTGCATTGAAGCGATGTTACTTTAAGGTAGGTGCACAGGGACAGATGTGTGTGTGTCTTTGTGTGTGTCTGTGTGTGTGTGTGTGTGTGTGTGTGCATCTGTGTGTGTGTGCGTATGTGTGCGTCTGCGTGTGTGCGTGTGCGTATGTGTGTGTCCCTACCTGTGCACCCATTGGCACGCGCATTGTGAGGTCTGACCCAGTCACCTGTCGGCGTGAAGTCTATCAGCCCTGCTGTCCCACCAATGAAATGGCTGCAAATATGAATATCTGCATATATCTCTGGAGCTTTCTGTGTAGCGTCTGGCATGGCAGTTAGGAAACTGATAGCTGTTCGAGAGCTGTTTTTGTTGTTGTTGTTGTAGTATACACTTTATCGGGCTGGGTTTTGAATGTGTCCATGGTTACAAAGAGTAATGAACAGGAAGACTTGATTTCCTAGAATCAGTTCAGGATGTGGTGAAGGTGACGTGATCTTTTCTTTCTTGCTCTGTCTCTCTCTCCTCTCAACGCACAAACGCTTGTGTGCATGTCATGGTTAAGTGTGTTTCCTCTTGCGCCCTCTGCTGAAGGTCTGGTGCGCTGCAGGATCCTTCCAGAAGCATCTGGTGTCCAGTTCTAACTCTCTAGGCCTGTCGGCTGTAGAGCTCTAGAACTGGTGCTCATTCTAGACTGTGGAGCATGCGTGTGCTTCTCAACTGCTTACCGTCAAACACGATGAATGCCCAAAGCCCTGGCTTGTGTTATTACTGTACTTAACCAAACCTGTGTGTGTGTGTGTGTGTGTGCGTGTGTGCGTGTGTGTGTGTGTGTGTGTGTGTGTGTGTGTGTGTGTGTTTGACAGATGGACGTCTCTGTTAGTGATGGTTTCATGAGCAGTAATGTCAGGCTAAATATAATCACTTCCTCTCCTTGTATCTCTCTCTCTGCTCCCTCTCTCTTTCCCTCTTTTCCCTCTCTCTCTCTCTCTCCAGGCTCGGCAGCAGGCCCAAATGAGACACCAGGTGGCAGCCGACAGTAAGAGCGAGTACTCCAGTAACCTGCAGAAATTTAACCAGGAGCAGAACGAACATTACCACACACTCATCCCCAAAATCTTCCAGGTACACACACACACACCACACACACTCAGAGCCACACTAAAGTAGCGCACAGTCAGAAAAGCACATGTCTGTGTGTGTGTGTGTGTGTGTGTGTGTGAGCAGAAGCTGCAGGAGATGGAGGAGCGGAGGATCGAGCGTGTGGGGGAGTCCATGAAGACGTTTGCGGAGGTGGACCGACAGATTCTGCCCATCGTTGGGAAGTGTCTAGACGGCATGACCAAGGCAGCAGAGGGCATCGAACCCAAGACTGTGAGACACACACACACACACACCTATAGTCACAAAGATGTATTTGTACACTGTCACAGGTCAGTGTGGGGTCATTGTGGGGGGGGGGGCAGGGTAGGGTCATGTAGAGGACATGGAGGGGCTTGGCAGGGGTCATGGTGGGTGTGACCATTGGTGGGGTGTGACTACTGAGGTGTGACCATTGGTGGGGTGTGACCACTGAGGTGTGACCATTGGTGGGGTGTGACCACTGAGGTGTGACCATTGGTGGGGTGTGACCACTGAGGTGTGACCATTGGTGGGGTGTGACTACATGTGTGTGTGTGTGTTTGTGTGTGTGTGTGTGTGTGTTTGCAGGACTCAGTGCAGGTGGTGGAATCGTACAAATCAGGCTTTGAGCCACCCGGTGACGTGGAGTTTGAAGACTATGGTCAGGCAATGAAGAGGACGGTGTCTGAGAACAGCCTCACCAAGCCGGAAAAACCGGACAAGTCCGGCAAAGGAAAGAGCAAACTGTTCTTCTTCAAGAAGAACAAGGTAACACACACACACACACACACACACTCATATTCACCTCAGTGCTTTCTAATTTCACCAGGTCTGGTGCAAACCAGCAAAAAATTTTGAGCTTGTCACAGAGAGGAATGGGTGCTAAAACAGTCAGAAAACACCAAACACAAAGCAGCCCAGGCCGGTAGTAATGTTCTACATTTCCTCGCTTATATTTACTTAAGTACTTTATGGAATAAATTGTAAACTTAATTTAAACTCTTCGTAACTGCATGCAACAAACAAATAACAAATGTCGACAATAATGAATAACAAACTGATGCTGAGACATTTGTTCAAAAGAAAAACATTTTTTGCTTTTATGTAGATTAAAGTTTACTTTGAATAGTAATATTTCTTTTATATTTGAACATTTTATATTATATACATTAATATATAATTGTATATAAATTATTTACATTCAGAATTGTATATATTAAGAAATTTAGACATTGATTATACAAATCAAAGCTATATATTTAATTTTATTGATTTTATATATTTTAATATATATTTTTACATATTTTATAAATTTATTTATACTACTAATGTGTAAAAAATTAAAGTTAAATTATTGGACAATAGTTTGGAATTAAAAATGTACTAATTACAAAGTGATCACCAGATCCAGGTTGATGTTTTGGTCATATGCACAATATTTAGCCAATATGAAAAACCTCATGTCAAGATACAGAGCAAAGGAAAATACCTATGTATTATATATATATATATATATATATAGATATGTTTTCAGAATTTCTCTATCACCCATAGTTTTTTTGTTTCAGTATATTTACATCTATATGTATGGTATTTACCAAGCGTTATCTGCCAAGGTTAGGCCTGTGGAGCCCCTCTATGTTGGCAGACAACTCCTGGATACTGAAGAGTGATGTTCCTGAGATTAAATATAGGCAAAACTATTACACTATTACAAATTAAAGCTTTATTCATTAATAAGAGGGAATTCACTTATATAAATAAAACTCACTTAAAATCTATGGCCGATAGAACTATCCTAAAAACAGATTTTAAATTTTACTTCTACTAGGGTAATTTTGGTTTTAAAGTAACAGCAGTTTTAAAATAACAGTTGTTTTAAAGTAACCTTGGTTTTAAAGTAACAGCAGTTTTAAAGTAACAGTAGTTTTAAAATAACAGTTGTTTTAAAGTAATTTTGGTTTTAAAGTAACAGCAGTTTTAAAGTAACAGCAGTTTTAAAATAACAGTTGTTTTAAAGTAATTTTGGTTTTAAAGTAACAGCAGTTTTAAAGTAACAGTAGTTTTAAAATAATTTTGGTTTTAAAGTAACAGCAGTTTTAAAGTAACAGCAGTTTTAAAGTAACAGTAGTTTTAAAGTAACAGCAGTTTTAAAATAACAGTTGTTTTAAAGTAATTTTGGTTTTAAAGTAACAGCAGTTTTAAAGTAACAGCAGTTTTAAAATAACAGTTGTTTTAAAGTAATTTTGGTTTTAAAGTAACAGCAGTTTTAAAGTAACAGCAGTTTTAAAATAACAGTTGTTTTAAAGTAATTTTGGTTTTAAAGTAACAGTATTTTTAAAGTAACAGCAGTTTTAAAATAACAGTTGTTTTAAAGTAACAGCAGTTTTAAAGTAACAGCAGTTTTAAAATAACAGTTGTTTTAAAGTAATTTTGGTTTTAAAGTAACAGTATTTTTAAAGTAACAGCAGTTTTAAAATAACAGTTGTTTTAAAGTAATTTTGGTTTTAAAGTAACCTTGGTTTTAAAGTAACAGCAGTTTTAAAATAACAGTTGTTTTAAAGTAATTTTGGTTTTAAAGTAACAGTAGAAAGCAGCTTTTGTCAGCTCTGCCCACCTTTGCAAACTGTGTTTCTTACTTTAGCATTGTGTGTTAAGATAGCAGTGTGTGTTGTAAGCAGTGTATATATATATATATATATATATATATATATATATATATATATATATAAGCATTGGTTTGAATTACGTATTTGTTTGATATAGCTTTGATATAGCTTAATAGTGTAGCAATGTATTGTGGGTAGTGTGGTTTTAGTTCTTGTTGTTTATTTGCTTCCATGTTCTTGTCCTATTCACCCTCACACACCCCTGCATGACCAAATGGTTGGTGAGTGGCTGCTCTGGCTGCTAACAAACTAACGCCCTGTCCCTGAAGCCTGACCTTTGACCTTTGGGTCAACTATGATTCAAACCACTTAAACTTGAATCCAACATTCTCCCTATAGCTGTCATCCACGGTGTCGTCGCGGTAACAACACCCTGCCTCCATCATCTGTTGTTTCTGTGTCTGGCTGCCAACGACCTTTTACCTTTGACCCTGCTTCTCAGCTGGGCTGTACCAAGGACTTTCAGTGAGCATGCTCAATCTTAAGCCCGTCCACTTGTACATAGATTGGTGTTGGAGTGGAAAACTTGGATTTGCGTGTGTGTTCCTATCAGTGTGTTGGAGTGTGTCTGTGTTGGAGTGTGTCTGTGTTGGAGTGTGACGGAGTGTGTTTGTGTTGGAGTGTGTTGGAGTGTGCTTGGTGTTCAGTCTAATTTAAGTTTTTTAGCAATTTATCTGGACATGGGCATTAAATTGCAGCATTGCATGTGAATACACACACACAAATACACAAACACACACACACACACAAACACCCACACACATACACACACACACAAACACACACTGATTAATCTAAGGATAAACGCTGTGCACAGCAAAGCAAAAGAAAAAATAATGTTTTGGTAAGATGATGTCGCATGTTGTGAACATCTGCTCGTCACATGTGCAGGAGTGTGTATGGATGGCTCCGTGTGTGTGTGTGTGTGTGTGTGTGTTTGCGTTGTGTTCAGGTTGAGCCATGAAACAGTGTTCAGTTTCAGGAGAATGTAGAGAGACATTCTTAAACCTGGTACTCGTGTGTGTGTGTGTCCATGAGTGTCCATGAGTGTCCATGAGTGTCCATGTGTGTGTGTGTGTCTGTGTGTGTGTGTGTGTTGGTACTATTCTTCTGCACATTCTCAGATCACTGTCTCTAATCCACTAACTGTCCCACACCCAGACGTCCAGGGCTGTTTCCATCCTGGGGCTCACACTGCTTCCTCCTCTTGGTTACGTTTTGTTTTCGGTTGTGTTTGGTTTGTTTGGGAGTTTTATTAATGCATTGATGGATTAATGGATTATTAATTCGTTTTGCGTTCCTTAACGTTTTTGGAGCCTTATTTCTCTCGTTTTGTGTTCCCTCCTTCCTTTGTGCCTTCCGGATTGATTTTGACCCCCCACTTCACCTCCTTTCTCTCTCTTTATCTCTCTCTCTCTCTCTCTCCCTCTCTTTGTCTGTCGGTCTCTGTCTCAATTTCCTTGTTTCTTGTCTTTTCTTTCCTTCCCAATCTCTCAATTTTGTCTCTCCCTTTCTTTTCCGCTCCCCCCTTCCCTCTTTCCCTCTCTCTCGCTTTCTCTCTCTCTCTGTCTCTCTCTCTGCTGCTTGGTGGTGTGTGTCTTACTGGTAGCTTATGTCCCTGTTAACGTCCCCTGCACCTCACCAGCCCCCCCCAGAACCCCCCTCACCTTCTCCTGTGACCCCTGACCCCTGCCCTGCCCCCCAGACCCCCAAACAGCCCAAGGAGGCCCTCTCGCACCGTTTCAACGACCTCATGACCTCCAAGC
>JAGXOD010000103.1:362500-377500 GCA_020368025.1 Brachyhypopomus occidentalis
TGAAATAAGTAATGACGTTAGAAAGTATGAATCCTGATATTCAGTAATGTTTCAGGAATACTGCACTGACAGGTCCATCAGCTCTGGACAACGATCTATACAGCAGCCTGAGACTGGCACACCATCACACACACACACACACACACACACACACGTATGAGCCCCTCTGGAAACCCCCCCCAGATCAGACACTATTAAACTGGTCCTATCTGCAGACCATGGCTCTCTCCGTTTTCCTGCGTTTCTTTAAATGGCGTATGATCTTCCTGATACCCCACAGGTCATACACACTTCATATAAAATGGCCCATATGAAATGGAAGTGGACTTTGATTGTGCTGCATCCAACTCTGAGCCAAAACCTGCAGGAACCAAGATGCACTGTAAGGTTTTTAGCAGGATTTTGTACTGTGACCGTCCTCAGGGTAGTTATATTAGAATACTTAAATGCACAAATGCTAAAGGAAGGCAAGGATTAGGGTTGGGGTTAAGTGTTAGGATTATGGTTAGACTTGGGGTTAGGGTTGGTGTTAGGGTTAGTGTTAGGATTAGGGTTAGAGTTGGGGTTAGTGTTAGGATTAGGGTTGGGGTTAGTGTTAGGGTTAGGGTTGGTGTTAGGATTAGGGTTAGTGTTAGGATTAGGGTTAGGTGTTAGGGTTAGTGTTAGTGTTAGGGTTAGGGTTAGGGTTAGTGTTTAGGGTTAGGGTTAGGGTTAGGGTTAGTGTTAGTGTTAGGATTAGGGTTAAGTGTTAGGGTTAGGGTTAAGTGTTAGGGTTAGGGTTAGGATTAGGGTTAGTGTTAGTGTTAGGGTTAGGGTTAGTGTTAGGATTAGGGTTAGTGTTAGGGTTAGGGTTAGTGTTAGGGTTAGGGTTAGGGTTAGGGTTAGGGTTAGGGTTAGGGTTAGGGTTAGGGTTAGTGTTAGGGTTAGGGTTAGGGTTAGGGTTAGGGTTAGGGTTAGGGTTAGTGTTAGGGTTAGGGTTAGTGTTAGGATTAGGGTTAGTGTTAGTGTTAGGTTAGTACACCTTTGCTCCTTGTAGCTGATCGATTCAGGGCACTTCTTGTGTAGTGAACTTCACCAGTGAACTTCACCAGCATGAACATCACGCAGCACACCCGTGTGTGAGCGTGAGTGTGTGTGAGCGTGAGTGTGTGTGAGCGTTTGTCCTCTGATCCTGTTTTTTTCTCTCTTCTCTTCTCACCGTTCTCCCTCCCCCCCCCCCCCCCGAGAAGCTCTCTCTCAAGCTGGTAAGCATGTTCATAACAGTACCAACTCGTCGGCATGACCGTAGCATGCTCGTCGCCATGGTAACACACGGTCTTCTAACACCACGCCTTATTGGTTTTTTCCGATTTTTGGCGCACAGTCGCATGTCTACCTTGTGTTTAATCTGCTGGGTTTTAATCTGCTGGGTTTTAATCTGCTGGTTTTTTTTTGCTTTTCCTTTGCCACGTATTATTTTTCTTTTCCCCTCGTGTGGTTTGAGAAACAAAAAACAAAAAAACGGAACTATGTTGTCTCATGTTTGTCTGTTTTTGTTTTGTCTGTCTGGTCTCCGTGGCGACCGTCCCTCTGTGTAGATCTCCCTCAATGTCCACGTGCGGAACTTCATTGAGGTGATCTGAACCCTGCCACTGCTCCTTAAACCACAGTAACGTCATGACTTTATTCAAATAACTCACTAAGGACAGACCCTTGATTGGCTGGCTGATCTGTCATTCATTCTCTGAATTTGAATGACTATATGAACTGTGATAGCATTAGCCAGGGGCTTGAGGTTTGCTGTAGAGTGTAGTTTGCCCGCCCTTGTGCTATGCTAAGCTGTAATATTCGTCTGTTTTTCACAAAACATGAAAAGCTAAGTTCTTAAAACATAAAATTCATTAATAGAATGAATGCAGTCAGCCATGATTAAACTAAACTCTTAAATTTATTCCAGTTGCCTATGCAAAGGACACTAATGTATGTGAATTTACCTCAAAGCTAAACAGCGTGGTTGACGGGTTTACGGGTGAACGGGTTGATGGGTGTTGGTGCAGTGGGGGTGAATGGAGCATGCTCAGTAGGGGGAGGTTGGTTTGTACTGCATGGCTGTTGTGTACTGCATGATGGACAAGGGAACAATCAGCCAATCACATTACATCCTGAAAGGGCGGGGCCTCAGGCAGGCTGCCATAAACGCTCTGTTCAAATCCAGTTTATTTTACCAAGATATTTGCTTTTGGTGTGTCTATATTGTTCTTAAACTAGCACAAATATTCCAAATAGTTGTAGAAATTTACAGCTCAAATATGAGGTCAGAAGAGAATTAGTACTGAGAAGACCTGCTTAATAAGTGCTGCCACCTAGTGGTGCAGCAGACAGTTGCGCAATGCATCTACGATTTGTGTGTATAGGAAATGGTGATTAAATACACTGAGGATGACTCAGCATAACTCAGACCACTCTGTCAATGCAGGACGTTCATTTAAACAGGAAACGGGACTTGACCCACTGAAAAATGAGAGTAATCTGTTTGCTTTGTTCATATTTAAGCACTTACAAGATCACTTAAAATCCCAATCAGGTGACTTGCATGAAAACATACCACTCAGCCTTTTAAAGCGTTCTGATTGGCTGGCCAGGCGAACACAAGTCTGGGTCATGACCATGGATGTTATGTAAAAGTGTCTCCTGAATTGACCTTTGTCCAAATCCTACACTGCAGTTAGGCAATTATTCCTCTTATTGTGTATCTGGGATTATATATGAGGGATTATGTATGAGGGATTATATATGCAAGATGATGTGCACACGTCCTTCTGCTGGTGTGAGGTGGGTGCAGACAGTGACTGTGCTCTGGCTCTCCTCACCCCTGTGCTTGGGCGGGACAGGGCGCCAACCCGGAGGACTTCAGCCACCTGCCCCCGGAGCAGCGCCGGAAGAAGCTGCAGGCGAAGATTGATGACATCAATAAAGACATCCAGAAAGAGATGGACCAGAGGTGCACACACACACACACACACAGACATACGCACAGACATACACACACACACACACAGACATACGCACACACATACACACACACACACACACACACACACACACACACACACACACACACACACACACACACACACACACACACACACACACACAGACACACACACACACACACACACAGACATACGCACAGACATACACACACACACACACAGACATACACACACACACACACACACACACAGACATACGCACAGACATACACACACACACACAGACATACACACACACACACACACACACAGACATACGCACAGACATACACAGACATACGCACACACACACACACACACACAGACATACGCACAGACATACACACACACACACAGACATACACACACACACACACACAGACATACGCACAGACATACACACAAACCGACATACACAAGCATCCAGACATCCAGAGAGAGATGGACCAGAGATGCACACAAACATACGTATACACACACACACACACACACACACACAGACACATGCATACACACACACACACACAGATATGCACACATGCATACACACACACACACACGCACATACACAAGCATACATCTGTAGCAGCTAGTACGGCCTTCCATCCCCTAAACTCCCCTAAATGTGTGTGTGTTTGTGTGTGTGTGTGCATTCTACTTTCAGAGATGCGTTGACTAAAATGAAGGATGTGTATGTGAAGAACCCCCAGATGGGGGACCCCAGCAGTGTGGACCCCCGCCTGGCTGAGATCGCCCAGCACGTCGACAAGCTTCAGAGTGAACTGCAGAAGTTTGAGGCGTGTCCCAGTTACCCCGCACACACACATCCTGAATACACACACAATACGCTTTACACCCAGGTGCAAGCATTTGTCCTGTGAATGTACTTATTTATGTGAATGTATTTTGTGTGAATGTGTGGGTGTGCATGTATACCTGTGTGTATGTGCGTCTGCCTGCCTGCATGTGTGTGTGTGTGTGTGTGTGTGTGTCTGCCTGCCTGTGTGTGTGTGTGTGTGTGTGTGTGTGTGCACGTGTGTGTATGTGCGTCTCCCCACATGTGCGTCTGCCTGCGTGTGTGTGTGTGTGTGCGTGTGTGTATATGCGTCTGCCCACATGTGCGGCTGCCTGCATGTGTGTGTGTGTGTGTGTGTGTGTGTATGTGCGTCTGCCCACATGTGCGTCTGCCTGCATGTGTGTGTGTGTGTGTGTGTGTGTGTGTGCTGCAGGGCTGGTTAGCTGAAGTGGAGGGCAGGATGCCAGTGAGGACTGAGCCCCCTCCAAGACACAGCAGTGTGTGTGACAAACAGAACAACACACCAGCAGCCAACAACAACTGTGCTCAGGACCGTGAGAGGTACCGTACACACACACACACACACACACAAGGCACAAGGATGTACACACACACACACACACACATACACACACACACACACACAAGGATGTACACACACACACACACACAGACTTGTACGTCTAAATATTGCACATTCAGATGCAGCTGGGCATTTGCTTTTCCCCACATTCAGTCCAAACTGTAAACGCTGTAGCCTCTTGTACACACACTGTCTCCTGCACACACACTGTCTCCTGCACACACTGTCTGAGACAGAGCTTAGCTTTACACACACTGTCTGAGACAGAGCTTAGCTTTACACACACTGTCTGAGACAGAGCTTAGCTTTTCACACTGTTTGAGACAGCTTAGCTTTACACACAGAGACAGCTTAGCTTTACACACACTGTCTGAGACAGAGCTTAGCTTTACACACACAGAGACAGAGCTTAGCTTTACACACACAGAGACAGAGCTTAGCTTTACACACACTGTCTGAGACAGAGCTTAGCTTTACACACACAGAGACAGAGCTTAGCTATACACACACAGTCTGAGACAGAGCTTAGCTTTACACACACTGTCTGAGACAGAGCTTAGCTTTACACACACACAGACAGAGCTTAACTTTACACACACTGTCTGAGACAGAGCTTAGCTTTACACACAGAGACAGAGCTTAGCTTTACACACACTGTCTGAGATAGAGATTAGCTTTACACACACACAGACAGAGCTTAGCTTTACACACACTGTCTGAGACAGAGCTTAGCTTTACACACACACAGAGCTTAACTTTACACACACTGTCTGAGACAGAGCTTAGCTTTACACACACTGTCTCCTGCCCACACTGAGACAGAGCTTAGCTTTAATCGACGTTTACACTCACTCGATCATGTAAATAGTGGGTATAATACGGAGTATAGTGTAAGTAGTGGTATGATACAGAGTATAGTGTAAAAATAGTGTATATGATACTGAGTATAGTGTAAATCATACTGGATTCTGGTATATTGGTGATCTGTTACAGTTTTATTATGCAAATTTTACAAATGATGCAACCTGCAGCGATACAGTCGCTATAGTTACTTTGTGCTGCATGTGTGCGTGTGTGTGTGTGTATCTGCGTGTGTGTGTGCGTGTGTGTGTGTGGTGGAGTAGTCCAGATGGCAGCTACACCGAGGAGCTGAGCTCTGAGGTCCAGACTAAGGTTCACACTGATACAGAGTTTGACGATTTTGACAATGAGGAGGAAGAAATGCTTCCTACCATTGGAACCTGCAAGGCACTCTACCCGTTTGAAGGTACAACACACACACACACACACACACACACACCATTGGACATCACAAGGGGACTTTTAAAGATAGTGATACTAGTCACGTTAATGTGGTGATACACCCCAGTCACAATTCACAATTAGTCTAAATGAAATTTCCTGTATTTTTCCCTCTTGTTTTTGTATCCCCCCCACACCTCTCTCTCTCTCTCTCTCTCTCTCTCTCTCTGTAGGTAATAATGAGGGTACTCTGACCCTGGCTGAAGGTGAGGTGCTCTTCGTCATCGAGGAGGACAAAGGAGACGGCTGGACGCGTGTGCGCAGGAACGAGGAAGAGGAGGGCTACATCCCGACGTCCTACGTCGAGGTCTTCCTCGACACCGACACCAAAGGTGCTCGCGCTCACAGCTATGACATCATATCCTGCTGTTCGGGGGTGGGCATTGACCTCATATCCTGCTGTTCGGGCTCTGACCTTGTGGCTATGAGTTCAGATCTTCCCGTTCGGGGGTCTAGTTTCCTTGTAAACTGCCGTTTTGCTGTTGGCGTATCGGGCAGCAGGGTTTGGGTTGTGGGGCGTCGATCTCTCACAGCCACGTTTTCTGTCCGTTTATCATGACCTTCGGCTTTTGCGGGTGGCGGCTAGAACAGGTGCCGTTGTTCGGCTTCTCTCGAGGTTCTCATTAATGTGACCGACACACAAAAACGGAACAGAGCCGTAAATATCACTGACACATCAGCCTGGAGAGACAGGAAACTGGATGAACTGTGCACCTTACCACAGTGACACCTAGTGGTCAAACAGACACAGTGCCATGTACATCAGACACGTGGTATGGAGCCTCTCCTATGCTGTAGGGCCGTTAGTGTTCTGAATACGGACAGTTACCATTCCGGTCACATTCCCACATGAATTTGCTTTGGCGCAGAACACTTATAATCCACGATCAGCAGTTGGCTCAGAGCTGCAGAACAGTTCAGGTGGGCTGGCTTAATGATGCAGACGTTTTCTCATTGGTTCTGTGATTGGTTCTATGCTGTCTGGCTCCACACTGATTGGATCTGTGCTGTCTGGATCTACACTGATTGGATCTGTACTGTTTGGCTCCACACTGATTGGTTCTGTGCTGTCTGGATCTACACTGATTGGATCTGTGCTGTTTGGCTCCACACTGATTGGTTCTGTGCTGTCTGGATCCACACTGATTGGCTCTTATTGGTGCCATATCTCTCAAATCTCACTCACCACAATAAAAGAAACTCTAGAACCCGTCCAAACAACTGTTCAAATCTCACATTGCAGCTGGCGTTGTCACTACTTCCTGGATCTGATTTACAGCACTGAACATGTGACTGGAAAGTGGAACCAATCTAAGCAGCAGTCTGGAAGGAGGGAACCTTATTGGTCGAGGCCTGTACTGTATGCAGATGTGGGTGTCGCCTTTGAGGATTCTCCTTCCGTTAGAGTGAAAAGGAGGAGCTTGGCCAGCAATGGAGAGTGTTTCTATGATCCAGGAAGAGTCCTGGCGAACCGTACACAGGACGAGTAGTACATCTATATCTGTTATACTGTGTGTTTCATTACAGGTCTCTGTATGTGGCGTTAGGGGTTGTGAGTGACGTACGACCCCTTCGTGAGGGTGAGAGTGTGTGTGTGTGTGTGTGTGTGTGTGTGTGCGCTCACTGGCTGTGCTAGAGTCAAGGTGAACTTACATTTCTGTCGTTGGTGATCCAGACGTAATGTGCATGAGTCTCAATAACTCTGCATGGGAACAGCTGTGTGTGTGTGTGTGTGTGTGTGTGTGTGTGTGTGTGTGTGCGCCTTACTGAACTATTAACATTGTTAAATCTCATATGTGTATGCTGGCAGTTTACAGTGACAGTCTAATAGTGTCACTGAGGCGAAACACCACTGTAAAAGTCTATGTAGCCGAGCCACATAAACATGACTGGAGTGCTCGTAGCGCCACCTTGTGGAGAACATCCTGCTCGCTGAATTTGCATGAAAAACAAAATTAACATGAACAACAGTCTAAGCATCTGTACCTTTCAGTGTGTATAAAACAGTATAAAACATTCCTTAAAATATCCAACAGAATGTGGAGCGTATCTTTAAATTACACTAAAACCCAAGACACCTAAGATTGTGGAGCGATGTTTACATTGTAGTATAATATTTCAAAATCGTTCGTCTGAAACTGGTAACTACATTATTAGTTTTAACCTTTAACCTCTTTTGTGTCCCTCTGTTTTGTGTGTGACTGCAGATTCCTAAAAGTATGAGGGTGACCTGCTAGCAACTGTGCATGGGTGAAAACACGCTTTAATGGAGAGAGACGTGGCGATGGGATTGGACAAGCAGAGAGGAAGAGGCGGAGCCGTCTGAGTCTGCTGCAGAGAGCATCTGAACCATGCAGCCAATCAGAGAAAAGTGAAGAATCGTCCAATACAAACGTATTACACATTTCTGTAATTTTACAACAAGGTCCATTTTTTCTACATTATGTAATTTTGCTTCTTTGCTATGCACTCATAGTGAGCTCACTAACAGAGGTAATGGCATATTTCCCTCTGTATGCGATGCCCGTTAGCTTATTCACCTCTAGCAGCCTCCCTATGTCCAAAATGCCCAATCAAAAGCCGTGGGTGTGGTTTGAAAAAGGAGCTGGGTGGTCACCTTTAGTAGCTGGACCCGCCCCCAGCCCCACCCCTGAGGCTCACTCTTTCTCTAGCTCTCTGTGTGTCCTTCTTTTCGCCTGGTTGCTCAGTGCATTGTGGGAACACTGCCAGTAGAACATCGTCATAACGTTCTGGAACTGGAACTCTCAGGTGTTTTCTTTGAATCATAAATGGTTATCGCGCACACACACACACACACACACACACACACTGACATGACAGCTGTCATTAACTTTGTTTTCCCAAATGGTGCATGCTGCTTCAGTGGTGTGTCAGGAAGTGTGTGTGCTCTTATTTTGTACAAGAGGAGAATGACTTAGTTTTATGGAAGGCACAGAGATCTCATCTCATCGGCCTTCCAAATTTACATCACTCATTCCCTCATCTCCTTCCTCAGACCACACCCCTGCGACCTTAAGCCACACCCCTCATAGGTAACAGCTGCTGGCTACTGGCTTCTGTGAGTGCCTGTCAGAGCTTGAGGCTGGGCTTCCCCTGCCAACTTCCCCCTGATCCTTCCTGTCTCCATGGTGACACGACCGGGCGTCATTCGTATAGTCGGATTTCATGCCTGCTTGCCTGACACAGGAGCGCATGAAACACCTGTTCTCAAAATACTTGTTCCATGTGCATCGTGAATTCGTCCGCGTCAGAATTCGTCTGCGTCCCCATATTCGGTGTCCTGCCGTGCCTCAGTTTTTAGTCTTTCATCGCCCTTTGTACCAGGCTTACTTCTCACAAAGGTCTCGAAGACTTCTCACAAAGGTCTCGAAGACTTCTCACAAAGGTCTCTCACGAGTGGGCAATATGGCCGAAAAGTGCGGCAGTAGCGAGCGTCTGTTGGTTAGTGGCCTGAAGTAATCCTGGTTCCTTTTCTTCCCTCACTGTCGCCACCTCATGGCCACTTGCAGCAAGCGCACCCCCGACGACGGCGCTTTCCCGCTTCGTATCCGCCTGCTTCGTCTGCACACGTCTAGAAACGGTTTCACCATGTTCCTTTTTTTAAACCCTTAACGCGAGGGATGAATGCGCTGTTCAGATGAGATATACGTGAATCTGAAAATATCCCGTCATCACATGTGTATGTGTTTGTGTGTACTGGTAAAGACGGTTGCCTGGTCTTATCCGATGAATTTACGAGCCTGTCAGAAAATGGCTGCCCAGAACACTGCTCTTCATTCGAGTCTGTCAGCTACTTCGGTTATATACTGTGGCATATAAACCAGCCTTCTCACAGTAGTACTGTTGATCCACGTTGTTTACTTGCCTTCTTACTTTTTTTAACTTCTGAGTCCAAACGAAAACCACAAAGTGGGCAGCGGTTCGCGCCCTCTGTAAAAGCGCGCGAGTGCGACGCACGTGGCTCATGTTCGACGTTCCTGGGGGTGTGGCCAGATTTACGGCTGAAGACCTGCAGCACTGACCTGCAAAGTACTGATTGGTTGCTTTGCCCTGGTTGCGTTGCCATGAAACAAACAAAAACAAATCCACGCACACTGTGGCTTTATTCTGCACTCTGCAGTATGTGTGACTGTAGATCAGTTCTGATTACCTTCTTAGCCTTCTGGATTTTAGTTTTTCAATCTTTTTTTTCTGCTTTGCTTTGTACGTTGGCTAAAAATGTGAGGTTTAATATGAGAATCTCCACTGACTACTCATTCTGCTTTCTAAGGCACATAGTTGATTTGAAACTTTTGATTTTTAACTCATTTTCTTTTACGTTCATTCTAGATCTTAGAGGTTTTAATTTTTTTTCTTTTGTTACTTATTTTTCTTCTACTGAATGATTCAAATGCACATGAAAATGTTATAGCCCTTTAAAAACCTTTAACCTTATCACAGCTCGGTCTAAAGGTATTTGAATGTTTCTGTTATTCGAAAAACATTGTTATTCGTTGTGTTACTTTAAATAGTGATTCTGTTCTCACTGTGCCCCGAACTACACAACCTGCATCTTCTCTTAACTTACTGCTAGTGAATTCATGGATGAAATGAGTTGTAAATATGAAAGCGTGAGGCAGAGCCAGAGATTACGGGCACGTTGGCGCCCCACAAGGGCCGGAGCACGAATAGACAACGCACGCGTTCAGCGTGGATGTCAAACACCGACCAAGCGAGTTCAAATCTACGGGCTTCGCCGCCGGCTGCAGGAAGTGGCCCCGTCTTCCGTTCTCTGGCTGTGCTCTAACAATTACCTACAGGGGCCTGCAGGGGTCGCTACACCACTGCAGCACCGCGCCACAACACCACTCCCAATCCACTCCCAATCATATAAATCTATAAATTAGAAGAAAAATACAAATCAATTGATAGAAAATCTATTTTTAAGGGTTTTACTAAAAAATATTTTATTTGCTCTGCTAAGCGTCAACGTTTTTGTTATTTGTTTTTTCCGTCTTGTCTCCTTTGGTGAACTATGCCAAATGGTGTTTTGCACTTTTTGTCAGTTTGTGTTCTCTTTGTAACGCTTGTTTCGTTGCACTGAATTCTTCGTATTGTGTTAACTGTGCCGATTAAACACAGGAAAGAACCACTGTATCTTGCTTCTTGGTATTCTATGCGCTTTTCCGAGATACTGTCACAGCTGTGGGAACATGTTTCAAGTCAAGGGTGTTTTGGGGATTTTTAAGAAAATAGATTTTACTAGTGGTGGACCTCTACGTCTTAAATCATTACTAACTGCTTTTTGAGAAATGTCACTTTTTCTCACCTGAAGCCTTATTTTCTGAACTTTTTGTTCCAATAGCAGCTGCCTTGGGCGATAATATATGAATGAATGAAACAAATTATAGCAATTATATAGCGCTTTTCTAGACAGCAAGGTCGCTTTACAGTTACCACAGATACTATTCTCATGGTCATAGATTAAATGAAAATCAGTTAACATAAAACAACAGTATTTTACGACACATTTCTGTAGCTCCGATGTACGAACATGCTGTTTAAGGAAGATAAATCCCACGTTGAAATCTATTGAACCTCTGGCTACTCCACACCTATGATTCTGTCACATTTGTTTAATTTTATTATTTCAGGCGAAAAACGACAAACATATATTATTTTGTGAGATGCATGCTGTCCACGGGGGGAAATGTAACGTTAATATATCGTCTCTGACCATTGGCTTCTCTGAAGTAGCTACCGACACGCTGAGAAGCAGTCTGATCAATTATTATTGAGGGACTATTATATGATCGACTGATTGTAGCGCACAAGATGGCAGGACCTGGCAAGAATCATCAAAGCAATGCCAACATAAAAAAAGGCAAATGTAAATACAAAAAGAACAGTCTTCGACCATGTGAGTCGATGTAAGTAACTAGCTAGCTAAGATCGCGTCGTAGCTGAACAGGTATAAACGTTCTATGTAGGCTAGCCTACTATTTTTTTTAAAAGCTAGCTAGCGTCACACATTTAAGTTTCTAACATTTGGAACCAACACACATACCAACCTATAACACTATAACTAGCTAACTACATTTTTAAAATACCTAAATTACTAGTAGCTATCCCGAGAGCTTGGCAATGTTCAGGGTCGCTTGCTTCTTTACACATGAAACTAGCTCATTAGTTTCCTGTTTACTTCCTAGAAACGTCAGAGGGCGTAATATACCAACTTCAATCTGATTGGTTTACTAGCCTCACTATGCAAAATAGTAATGCATTGTGCCACCGAAATCTTATTTTGCACAAGAAAAAATGAAATAACGTTTGCATAGTTAATGTAGAATTACAATATATTTAATATACAGCCATTGTTTGTGATAAATATATTTTGGTAAATATACTTTTTTGTATACCGTCATCGAGACATATATGAATCTCCAGCTCTGTATATAGCGTACAAATGGCCGTCGAACTTCGTGTTGTATGAAAGGAGAGAAGGTTAGCACTCCCCTTGACAAGGATGGAAGAGGTCCTAGTGGCCTGCAACACGCATACGGTTAAGGCATTGCCACCTACTTCGTGGCATCTCTAACCAAGTTTTTTCAAGTAATAGACTGCGGAATTATAGTCTCGATTTCTTAGCTCCTACGGAATGTGAACATGGGATTATTTGTATGATTCGTCTTTAGCTATGAAATCCCTCGAGGTTGCGGATTAATTCGAAACGTTTCTCATTTATTTCAAGACCGTGTTGGCTGGTAGGAATCTTGTTCTTGACTCCCCATTTTCATGTAAACGTCACATTACATCTCTCGCTTTGATCTTTGTAACACTGCTTGGCTTTACCTGTTTCTCAACATGAAACTAAAACTCCTAAAACTTCAGTCGATGCCTCCATTATCTTGCTCAAAACTCCTAAAAGTCTGCATTGATACGCAACAGGTCATTAGCACGTAATACTCCCACATCGTTTACTGTTTTCTCCCTGTATTCATTTTAAATTATTCTATGTCATTCAACCCCTTGCTCCTGGTTGATTTTCTGAACTTCTCCACCCTTACATCCCATCTTGCACCCTCAGGTCCTCCAGCAGTTGAATAGAAATGTAGGATTCGTACCAGAGACATAAAATTATCGTATTTCGAGGGAAATTATCGTAAACCCGTCATAAACAAAATTCAGCCAATCATCGTTGTTCTGAGGCAAACACGCGAAGCTCACATTTAGAAAAGCACGACTGGATGTTATTTCCAAAAAGCTTTTTGGCCTTTTTTGGGATTATTGATCATACATCGTACAGAAGGCAAAGTTATCGTACAACTACGTTAATTATCGCATACCTGGCAACACTGGGTTCCATACACCAGGCTGTCCTGATTGGATGACAGGTCCGTCAGTGACGTACACCAGTCTGTCTTGATTGGTTGTTGGAAAGCATATTAATCAAAGCACGTTATTAATAAAGCACGATCTCGTCTTCCAAACCGTCTATAACCGTCGGATTGGGGACCTATTTAACTTTGCCTTATTAGTGAGGTGAGATTGATCCTCTTTAAAACTTTTTTAAGGAAAATTTTCCTCAACTTGGATTAAAACACCAAAAAACATCTTACAAGTTTTTTTTGTGATGCGAAATGTCAGTTAGGAGGCATTTTTGAGAAATTTCAGATCTCAAAGCCATGACTATAACTTTTTTTGACCAGATAAGCAAGTGTTTTTAATGAAATGAAATCCAGGACCATGACTCTGTGCTAAGGTGTTTTAATACACACGTACCGCTCATGCAAACTCCCACTTCCTACATGGGAGAGGCACACAGGACACGTGTGCGTATACAGCAGAATATAAAACAGCATATTAAGAGCACGTGGGCATTCAACATCATTAAAAGGCATTAAATACAAAACTAAAGGACATTAAATATTTACAGGAGAAAATCCTTTTTTTTAACCTCAACAATTACTAGTTAAAAACATTTTATATCCATTGAGCAAAATCTATATTTTATGATCAGTGTGCAAATTCACTTTTTGTCTGTAGAACTGCATCAGAGTACCTTTACCAGGCAAGAGAGGACAAGGAAGAACATTTGTAAACGCCATTTCTGTTCCACCTCCAATTGGATTAGAAATTACACATAATTGGCGTCTTAAGTGTCCCAAACAGGTTCGTCCGGGATCGACGGGGGTCTGCAGAGGGACGAGTCAGTGCGCTGATCCTCAGTGGCGTCCAACTTTCTCCCAGAGTTCAGTTGGGCTGTGGACACTCCCCTGACCACGCCCCTGGGGGAGGAGCCTGCCGACTGACCACTCACTGGGCATTCAGGGTGATTTCCTAGTAGAGGAATGAAAGAATGAGTTTCCAAGGAATCAGGGCACAAGCAGAGGACTCCAAACCCACGGCTACACGCATGCTGGGAACAGCGGGGTGGTGGTCCGGCTCTCAGAGCGCTGCCGCACTCACACGGACATGCAGGACCCTCTGAAGTTACAACCAGAGATGTGAAGACGAAGAAGAAGATCGACTGTTTCTTTGCTCAATGAGCTGTACGGAAGCCAGGGTGGTGTGTGTGTGTGTGAGTGTGTGTGTGTGTGTGTGTGTGTGTGTGTGAGTGTGTGCGCAGGGTGTGTGTGTGTGTGTGTGTGTGTGTGTGTGTGCGCGCGCGCAGGGTGTGTGTGTGTGTGTGTGTGTGCGTGTGTATGTGTGTGCGTGTGCGTGTGTGTACAGAGGTTTGTGTGTACACGTGCACACAAAATCTGAGGAAGAATTCACATGCTGTGATTCTCTCCATAATGTCATGCAAAAACACACAAAAACCCCCCCCCTCATGCGCAGACGTACACACACACGTACGCACGCGCACACACGCACGCACGCACACACACGCAAGCGCGCACGCACACACACATGCACGCACACACACACACACACACACACTAACCTTCTACTTGAAGGCCTTCTAGCCCAAAAATGCTGCCATAATTAGACTAGAACAGAAAAGTTACACACGAGAGACGAGAGATCACTAATAATGCCATCATACTCCACATCTCCACCATATACACTACATGTATTTAACACACACCCTACCCACTACATCTCAAACACTTCACACTATAGAGGGTGGAAGTGCACCGTTGGGAACGCAGCCGGTAATGTGGCTGGAGAGGAGGGAGGTAAGAGCTGAGCTGTAGGGGAAGCCCAGCTGTTAGCTCAGCTAACGTGGGACCTAGTGCTGCTGAAGTAGGAGAGCTGCTCTTGGGTCAGGGGTCATGTAGGGGTCAGGGGTCGTGTAGGGGTGA
>JAGXOD010000103.1:385000-395000 GCA_020368025.1 Brachyhypopomus occidentalis
GCTTTTACCTTCTTCTCTAGCCGCTTTCAGCACCTTCCGGCTGAACGGCCATTTTGTATCACTTTCACTTCGCTCATCTCTGCCGGCCAGTGTTAGCGGTGCGCTCAGGGAACGGTTACAGTTTCCGTGAAAGCCTTATCCACCACATCTCCAATGTTGGCCTAGCTTCAGTGCCCGTTACAACTTCAGTGTTAGCACAGACTCAAAACCTCCGTCGTATTATTTTTAAATTAGCCTCAACGTCGTTGCGGTCGCGGTGTCGCTTTTACAGCCTCAGCGCTCGTGTAGCCCCGGCGGCTCCGTAACGGGGTATATCCGTAAGCCGGTCCTGCGGAGCCACGGTCAGTAACGGGCCAATCTGGACGTTAGCAGAGATACACTCAACAGCGCGGTCCAGTGTCTCGGAAATGTAGCCTTTCCAGATATTAGGTAGCCTAATTCCGTTAAACTTTATATCAGCTGAAAGGAAAGGTGTACGCCTTTCAAAACATTAAGATGCTAGCCAGAAGAGTTAGCCTGTACCAGCGATGTCTAACACTCGAAAGGTAAGGAGGCTTTGGAGGGGTGGTAAAACACACAGAACCGTGAGGGGTTGGACTCTCCCGGGCCCTGTTCTGAGAGAGAGAGGCCATTATATTGGATAGGCTTGGTGAATAATGTATCCGTGAGAGCCTGTAACAGGACACCGCTTGTGCAGTAACCCGCTCCACTACGCCACGCTCGAAGCACTCGGATAGACAGCGACGTGGATTAACGGAAAATAAGCGCAACAAGACGCAGTCTCACCTGAGGGAAAATTTGCATATTTAATGGAAAGACTGGACATATCACTGGTTCCAGATAAATGCCCCCCCATCCATGGGGCAAACACAACTGAAGCACTTTCATTGGCGTCTGTCAATCGTAAGGTAACTCATTTCCTGCAGGAACTCCTCACCTCACTGACCTTGTGCAATTACCTGGTTCATCCATCCATCAACTGAACTGCACTCATGTCCTCTGTGTTTTAAAGCACAGCACTCTGAACATGGGGGGGGGGGTTACCTCTGTTTGTTCTGCTGGTGTGTGTGTGGGAAGCAGGACGGCTGTCGATAAAGGAGGCCATGTCATCTTTGGAGATCCTGTCACTCATCTCCGAGTCAGAGTCGCTATGTATTCCAGGGGTGTGACCGCACAGCTGATCTCTCAGATGTTGGATGAGCTGGTCTTTTCCCTGTAGCTCTGCAGAGAGCCTGAAATACACACACGCACTTAATGAGCGTCTAGACAAGTGTGAAATCAACTGAACATGCACAGTAAACAAAACTCACACCACTCCAAAACATGTCAACACACTACACAATCTGATTCATGTCACCCATATGTCACAGTCTAAAAGAACAGCGTAAATGAAAATATGATGACAACAGTATGAAGGAATCTGCCCAAATCTGAGGGAACAGCAAGAGTAGGGCAGTTTAAAAGATCAGCTCTAGAACAGCTCATAAAACCTCATTCTAGAACAGTCCACACAGCTCATTCTAGAACAGTCCACACAGCTCATTCTAGAACACTCCACACTGCTCATTCTAGAACAGTCCAAGAACACTCCACACTGCCCATTCTAGAACACTCCACACTGCTCATTCTAGAACACTCCACACTGCTCATTCTAGAACACTCCACACTGCTCATTCTAGAAACACTCCACACAGAAGAAAAAATTACTGGAATGAGAGAACAGATGCAATATATGGAGAGAAGAAGAACCAAAATTGGCCAATATATGAACTGTTCACACACAAACATCTCAAATAATGCAAATTCTGAAAATATGACAAAGGGAATTTGAGGGAACAGTTCACATTCTGGGGAAAGGAAGAGCAGGTCCAGTGTGAAAATGTATTCTTCATTACTTCACACCAACCCCAAAAAGACACGAGACTATGAGAGGGATGTACACGTCATCACACGAGCCCACAAGCATTTCTACAGCTACCTTGAAGAAGAAAAACACACATAGCACACATGGAAGCAGCTGTCTGAAAGCTCTCAGCTTGTCCTCTTTCATTAACGCAGTACAAAAGAGCCTTTGACCACACACTGCCACTCACAGGTCCGCGTGCTGCTGGGTGACCTGCGCCAGCTCCTGGTTCTGCCTGCACAGATACACCATCTGCAGCTGCTGCTGCTCCCTGTCGCCCTCTAGCTGAGCACGCAGGCACTGCAGCTCCTCCAGCAGCCAGTCACACTCACTGCCATATCAGTACACACTGAGGCATTAGCATGCCAAGGCCAGCAGGGGACACACACCATCTCTCTCACACACACACACACACACACACACACACACACACACACACACGCTCACACACACGCCCACACACACAGTTCGCTAATGAAGGTACACTATATTGTCAAAAGTATTTGGTCACCCATCCAAACATTTGTGAAAGCATAATTTCAACATAAAGTACCGTGTACATCAGAGTAAGGGGAGACAGTATAGAAAACCTGCAGTGGCTATGACACACCAGCCCTATAGGGGGCGCTAACTCACACGTGTCTAAACCCAAAAACCCATGAAGCCCATAAACATGGTAGTAAAATTTAATGTGAGGCTGGTGTAGCAAGGTTGACCGAGGCAGCAATAGCAGAAAGCTCACGAAGACAGACTTCCAAGAAGCAGCGTCCAGCGCAGCATTTATTTAAACTTTTTTCTTTTTTTTCCGATTTAGAGATGCAAATAATTACAGTGCATAATTGGAAATAACAACAAAAACAAAACTGTACAAAACAGAAAAGAAAGTTGCCTTAATAGGCCAGCTAGAGAACCAAACTATTTCCCTGGGCCTAGCCAGCTCCAGTGCATCTTGCTTCTACCAGCTCCTAGGGAAAAATGTTCCCCCCTCCTCCTCTCTCCTAGGCCCTATGAGCCTCCTCCTATAAAGCCTTGCCCCTCCTTAGGGTCAATCCATCTAAATAAACTCAATTAACTGAGTTTTCAAATATATGATTGTTTCTAAGTCTATAAACCCAAGTCCTATCAATACTAACACACAGTATAAACATTAAAGCATACAAAAATAATTTATCTAGCAAAGACTTGGAAGAAACACCCAACGCAACACTATAATAACCCCTGCCCCAGCTCAAAGAATGGTATGTCCCACTCCAAAGGCGGAAACTTCCCTATTACTGGGCTGAATGGTTCATTTGCCTCTGTTTGGGAGAGTCCACATGCTGCTACAAGTAAGTATTTATATTGCTAGATTCCTAGGGTGAATTAAATAAAGGCAAATTTATGTATCTTTTCATGTGTTATGTGTTATTTTACTATCATGTTATGTTACAGAGCAGGAAAAATACCCTTTCAATTATACAAATACAACAACAAACACTTACCAAACACAAACACAGGCATTGCAAACGCACACACACACACACACACACGCACACACACACACGCACACGCACGCACACACACACACACACACACACACACACACACACACACACACACACGCACACACACACTCACACGCACGCACACACACACACACACACACACACACACACACACACACACACACACGCACGCGCACGCACACACACTCACACGCACACACACACACATCTTCCCCTTCAGAGGCAGCACAGCCACCAACACACAGTGTGTGTGCGTGTGTATGCGCATGTGTGTGTGTTCTGAGATACTCACCTCTGAGCCAGCTCTAATTCAGCGCCCTCCATGACATCTACACAACTGTCTCCTGGAAAACAAAGAGGATGATGGGTAAAAAGAAGGCAGTTGCCTGCAGTATGATCACTACACCTCGCTCCTCTGCATCTAACCTCAGCTTGGTTATCTGATCACCACACACACACACACACACACACGCACGCACACGCACGCACGCACGCACACGCACACACACACACACACACGGTTGTCCCCACCGTGCTGCAGTTTGTCCAGCAGGTCCAGGCTGTGGTCCAGCTGATTCCGGAGGCTGCCGTCCAGGGCGGGGTGGGCGGGGCCCTCGGGGTGGGCGGGGCCAGCCGGCCGCTCCAGCATCATCAGCTCCTCCAATGCCGTGCGGAGCTCCAGCAGCTGCCGGCGTTGGCCGACGCCCAGGAGGCGGGACTCACGGATCTGCTGACGGAGCTCACATAGCTCACGTGCCTGCACCTGCACCAGCGACTCCACCCTGGAACACACGCCTCACCCGTCAGCTACAGCACCTGCACCAACTACTCCACCCTGGAACACACGCTTCACCCGTCAGCTACAGCGCCCTGCACCAGCGACTCCACCCTGGAACACACGCTTCACCCGTCAGCTACAGCACCTGCACCAACTACTCCACCCTGGAACACACGCTTCACCCGTCACAGCACCTGCACCAGCCACTCCACCCTGGAACACAGCACCCGTCAGCTACAGCGCCCACACCAACCACTCCACCCTGGAACACACGCTTCACCCGTCAGCTACAGCACCAACCACTCCACCTGGAACACACTCCACCCTGGAACACACGCTTCACCCGTCAGCTACAGCGCCCACACCAACCACTCCACCCTGGAACACACGCTTCACCCGTCAGCTACAGCACCCACACCAACCACTCCACCCTGGAACACACGCTTCACCCGTCAGCTATCAGCACCCACACCAACCACTCCACCCTGGAACACACGCTTCACCCGTCAGCTACAGCGCCCACACCAACCACTCCACCCTGGAACACACGCTTCACCGTCAGCTACAGCGCCCACACCAACCACTCCACCCTGGAAGCACCCGTCAGCTACAGCACCTGCACCAACCACTCCACCCTGGAACACACGCTTCACCCGTCAGCTACAGCAGAACACACGCTTCACCCGTCCCACACCAACCACTCCACCCTGGAACACACGCTTCACCCGTCAGCTACAGCACCCACACCAACCACTCCACCCTGGAACACACGCTCCAGCCAGCTACAGCGCCCACACCAACCACTCCACCCTGGAACACACGCCTCACCCGTCAGCTACAGCACCCACACCAACCACTCCACCCTGGAACACACGCTTCACCCGTCAGCTACAGCACCCACACCAACCACTCCACCCTGGAACACACGCCTCACCCGTCAGCTACAGCGCCCACACCAACCACTCCACCCTGGAACACACGCCTCACCCGTCAGCTACAGCGATATATAAACGATATATAAACTTTTCGCAAATAAGGTTATTAAACTTGTGTATGTACAAACACACTTCTAAAATGGCCAGTGTGTGTTTTGCGTACATGTGCCCCAGGACATCCCTCCTCCGAGTCCGGCTGAAGTGGTGGAGGGCTCCACTCTCCTTCATACCACTTTGACATACAAGACATACAAAACTATTAAGTTAAGAAAAGCTAGTTTTTCCCGCTCGTACCTGGACGGAGAAGCCGATTGGCTGTTGACCGTTCGCTCCCTCTCCAGCTCGGTGGTGAGCTGGGCTATCTGAGCCTTCATCGCCTGCCTGTCCTCCTCTTCCTCTCTGTCCCCGGGGTCAGAGGTCACGGTCAGAATCTCCGCCGACAGAGACGTCTTCCGCAGCAGCCGCTGGAGGTTGTGGATGACTTTGCGCTGACCTTCGACCTGCGCCCTGAGCCACACACACACACACACACACCACACACACACACACACACACACACACACACACACACACACACACACACACACACACACACACACACACACACACACACACACACACACACACACACACACACACACACACACACACACACACACACACACACACACACACACACACACACACACACACACACACACACACAGCCTACCGCGCATGCCAGACGGTGAGAATCAGCAGCCCAGAACATGCAAAACCAGAATGCAGAGGAGCAACATGCACAGACCCTGCTCAGATTGGCCACCGTAACCACGGCGCCGCACGCAGCCAAGGCGACGGACCCCCACTGCCCAGATCACCCAGAATGCATCGGTACACCCGCCAGGAGGAAAGCTCTCTCGCTCATGCAGTCTGGCCGCGTCGCCGAGTCATGCTAGAGTGGGCGGCCAGCGGAGATGCCCCCCCCCCCGGCAGAGATGCCCCGCCCCCTTCTACCTGTGCCACTGCCCTCCTCCCTGTCCACCTCCGTCTCGCTGCGTCCGCCCGTCTCGTAGCCGAGGTCCTGCGCGTCCACCTGAACCCCCTTGTCGTCCCGTTGCCCGGGGCGCGCTAGAGGACACGGGGACGTGGGTCGAGACGACAGTGCCAGGACAAGACTGGCCAATCAGCTCTCGGGATTCGCATCGCAAACACCAAACAAGCACATGTGGGGACGGGCGAGTTAATACCCCCCAGCGGCACCGGCGGGGAATCACGAGTGGAGAGTGGAATATGGACCGTTGGAAACGTGGTGTCTCAAGATTTCTAAGTTGTTTGCGCTACGGCTAAGGAACTTCGAAAATATTGCAATTAAGCTCTAAACACAAAAAAAGTGCTTAGTACAAACGTTCCAGAGCGACGTGCAGACAATAACGCTTTCAGTCCCGATAGTCTTTAGCCGCACTGTGTCTCAATACTTCATCACAGCTGTGTTTCTAAAGAAAATCTAGATTAATCTGGTTTAATCTGCTACAAACTGAAAGTTGTGACGATTGTATGCGGCTTCGTCTGAGAAGCTAACGGAAGGCGTGCGGTCAACCACTTTCACAAACGTCCCCGGCCCTCACGCTGTCCGCTGTGAGGCTCCTCACTCAAGAACATTCATCCCACAGGTCGACTCATTAACATGGCCGCCAACAACCAATAGCAGCCGGTTATTAGTAATGCAATTAGCAATGCTAATCAGTGGCTCTTTGTTAATTAAAACCATATTAGCATTTGAAGGCGGTCTATTATTTCAAGGGTGTGTTTCGTGTTGGGTTATATGGCCCCCGGTGCCCCTCACCTCTGGCTGGGTCTGAGTGCCTGTCCGTCTTGGCCAGTTTGCCCTCCAGGGTCCGACACGCCTCCTGCTGCTCCTCTAAGGCCTTCTGCAGGTGTTCCAGATGGGCGGAGTCACGGTCCTGCTCGCGCGCAAGCCCCTCCTCCAGCTCCCGCACTTTCCCAGCATGCTCTCTGAGGACGCGAAGGAGCAGCAGGAGGTTGTCGTGGAGGTTGGGGCGCGACTGGTTCTGCTGCCCTCGGGGGATCGGGGTGCTGGTCTTCTGCGGCGCGGTGCCGGCGGCGAGCGAGACGCGCAGGACCGGTTTGGGCTGGTCCGGACCGGCGATACTACCCTGGCTCATGTCAGGAGAGCAGAGATCCCCGAGCCGGTCCGTGTCCACCAGGGCCCCGTGAAGCCTGTCCAGGTTTTGCTGAAGCTCCTGATTGGCCAAGGGATCGTGGTCGCCCGCGTCCTGATCGGACCTGGCGGCGAAATCGACGACGGACTCCACGGCGCGCTCTGCAGCCAGCATGCACTCGGCCAGACGCGCCAGCAGCCCGGTCCGGCCTCCCTCCAGCTCCTCGTGCTCCCGCAGGTTCCCGCACGTCCGCTCCGGGTCTTGGACGGCTCCGCTGCGCTCGAGGCCGCCGGCGTCGACTCCCGGTCTGGTGACGCCGTCCTCCGCGGTCCCAAGCTTCTCCTCCTGCAGGGGACGGCTCAGCGTGGTCCTGCGGGTCCCGGACCAGCTGCAGGACCTGCGGCCGAGCTCCCGCCCCGCTCCTGCAGGGCCTTGATCTGAACCAGCAGCCCATCCAGCCGGGCGCTCAGGTCTCGGGACTCGGCCCGAGTCGGCGAGGCCAGGGCCGATTCGGCCGCGCTCAGCCACTCCAGCACCCGGGCGCTGAGCCGCTCCTTCTCCCGCGCGGCTCTCCTAAGCTCCGCCCTCTCCCGCCGTGCCGGCGATTCCGAACCCGGGCCCGACTGGCCCAAACCGCTCTCGCCGTCCAAGCTGCAGGCGGTGAGGTACGCGATGGTGGACTCAGCCGCCTGCAGGGCCTCCGCGTACTGGCCGTTCAGCCTGTCCTTCTCCAGAAGCTCCGCCCTTAGCCCCGCCCACTCCTGCATCTGGGCGTGAAGTCGGGAGATGAGCTCCTCCTTCTCCTGGCACTCCTGGTTCAGCAGCTCCAGCTGGCTCAGGAGTTCCAATTCAGGAACGTCGGACTTGCGTCCGGAGTTCGGGTTCCAGAGCGCCTCCGAGCTGCTGCTATGGGAACGGGGACGTCCCCGCTCAGAGTCCGTCCCGCTGCGGCATTCGCCGCTGTCCTCTGTGTCCTGATCACGCTTGTCCCGTCTAGACGCTCGCCTGGCAGGCCTGACGGGGACGGGCAGACGGGATCTCACATAAGCCTGCAGGATACCAGGATACCACACACACACACACACACACACACACACACACGCACACACGCACACAGATCAAGATGAATGTTCAGCAACTACAGCTCCAGCAGGTAGAAAGTTTAGAAAACAGTCGAGCTAAAGACGATGGAGATCTTGACACTTACCGCATGTCTTGCCATGTGATGCTTCTGGCTTTTGGTCAGCTTGCTGTTTTGGCCACGCCCCCCTTCCTCCTGCGGTCCTGTCTCCTCCCCCTTCGGCTCGTCGTCCTGGCTGTGGGCGTGTCTCTGCGAGGCCTCCTGCTCCGTCCTCAGGTCCGGGTCAAAGGTCGTCCCTCCGTTCCGTCGCAGCTGCTCCTCGAGCAGCCGGATGACCTTCCGGTGACCTTTGGCCTCCGCGCGCAGTGTCCGCACAACCTGCCGGAGGTCGGTCTGGCCGTCGGCCTCTCCGGAGCTTTCCGCGCTCTCCTTGAGCTCGGCCGAGCGGTCTTCTTTCAGGAGGCTGTGGAGTTCAGACGCTTCCCGGCGCAGTTTGGTCGCCTGGTGCCTGGAACAGAGGGGGCGTTACTGGTTGTGCTGGTTGTGCTGGGAGGTCTGGGGAGCGGGTCTGCGTGTCTGTGCTGGGATTGGCTCACCTGAGCTGGGAAACGGACGCAGCCCCGCAGTCTGTCCGCTCGCTCTCGCCGCCCTGGTGGGGGCACCCGGGAGTGCCGGGTGAGTCTCCTCTCCCTTCCACAGTCTCGCTCGGAGCCTCGTCAGCTTTCTCCTGAAACGTGACAACCGCTCACTTTTCAGATTCCTGTCAAGTTCCTCTGGCTACAGACTGGTCAAATGTCAGAGGTCACGGGGAGTGACTGTGCCCCGCCCAGTACTGACCCAGTACTGAGGCCTGACCCAGTCCTGACCCAGTACGGAGGCCTGACCCAGTCCTGACCCAATACTGACCCAGTACTGAGTAAGTCCCGACGAGTCCTGACCCAGTACTGAGTCCTGACGCAGTCCTGACCCAGTCCTGATTAACACTAGAGAGCGACAGCCTCTTACCTTTACGGTGTGGACGGCTAGCGCCTGGGGAGCATCGCTGGCTAGCGGCCGGGCCGGTCCCTGTGGTTGCTACGGTAATGGGATGGGTGGTGACACATGACTTGAGAACAGAAAAACGGCATGAAGGAAGTGATATAAAAGAAGCACACGGTAACGGCAGGATGGAGCGACTGCAGGTGGTTATGGGTAAGAAAAACAGGCCAGAGAGACAGAGACAGGAGAGAAGAGGGGGTTAGGAGGGGTGGAAACTAACGCACACACACACACACACACACACAAACATCTACACATCCACACACACACACATCTACACACACACACACCACCTACACAGGCTACCACTACAGTGATGTGTTAGTCAGAAGTGACAGGGCTCCTACTGCATACATGGGCCATTCATAAACTAACATGCATAAAAAGAGTCCTAGAATTGTCAGAGGTTAAAGGTAAAAGGTTAAAGGTTAAAGACAAAAGGTGAGAAAGAGGAGGAAAGAACCCGAAATACTGCAAATACAGAAGCTTCATGTGTTTGATGTCCCTGGGTTAAAGGTCAAATGGTCAAAGGGTCATAGTGCATTACCTTGCTGGGAGAGGACAGGTCAATAAGGTCAGGCTCTCCTTTGGAGTCCCT
>JAGXOD010000103.1:402500-420000 GCA_020368025.1 Brachyhypopomus occidentalis
TCTGTGTGTGTGTGTCTGTGTGTGTGTGTCTGTGTGTGTGTGTCTGTGTGTGTGTGTCTGTGTGTGTGTGCGTGTGTGTGTGTGTGTGTGTGAGTGTGTGACCGCACAGTAACTGCGGTATGTGGATGTTTAACATGTCTTGACCTGCAGTGAGTGTTTATCTGGAGCAGGTGTACCTTCATGTCTGAGAGAGTGGGTGTGCGTTTTTGTGTGCGTGTGTGTGTGTGTGTGTGCATGTATACATGTGTGTATGTGTGTGTGACCTCCATGTCCGTGGCCTTGAGCTGTAGAGCGTGCTGTAGCTGCTGGACGATGGCGTCTTTCTCGCGCAGCGCCCTCTGCAGGCTGGCCTCACTCTCCTGTCTGGAGCGCTGCACGGTCTTCACCGTGTTCACCATCTGCTGCAGCTCCACGTCCTTCTCCTTCAGCAGCGTGTCAAAGCTCTGGACACACACACACACACACACACACACACACACACACACGTATCCAGGACTTAGAACGACAAGTGCTGGTGTAGTGTGACTGACTTTCAAAAATCGTCTTGCTCCCTCTCTCTGCCTCAAACACACACACACACACACACACACACACACACACACTCACATTGATGGTCTCCTCGTTGTGTGTAAGCAGGTTGTTCAGGCGCTCCAGCTCTCTCTCCTTCTCCCTCACGCTCAGCTGAAACATGTGGACCTCGTTCTCCTTCTCCTCCACAGCCACAAACCTCTCATCCAGCGCGTGCTACACACACACACACACACACACACACACACACACACACAGGTTAGTGAGTGCTTTAACAGGATCGCTGCAGCGGTGGCTGGCGGAGGGGCAGGAGGGGCAGCACCTCCAGAGCTTTCTCCTTCTCCCTCAGCCTCTCTCTCAGCTTGGTCAGCGTGATGTCACTTCCTCCTGGCGCCCGGTCCTGCTCCAGGTCCCGCACCATGTTCCTGTAGTCCTGAGAGAGAGAGAGAGAGGGAGAAGAGAGAGAGTGTGTGTGTGTGTGAGAAAGAGATAGAGACAGATTTAACTACTGCTGTTAATTACAGCTCATTGGTAATTACTCTCTCCATGGCCATACGTGTGTGTGTGTGTGTGTGTGCGTACCTGCAGCTGCTGCTCTTTGTTTGTGAGGGTGGTGTTCAGGTGTTGGATGGTGCTGTGTAGCTGGTGCTGGGTGGTGCGGTTCTGCTCCTGCTGCTCCTGGCTCTGATGTTCTAGAACGTTCTCTCTCTCCGCCAGCGCCTCACTCAGCTTCTTCAGCTGGTTCTGCAGGTCCTGCCACGGGAACACGGGAACCTCACACACACACTGAGGCCCGGCGGTCCCGTGTGTGTGTGTGTGTGTGTGTGTGAGAGAGACACACTCACGTTGATGGCCTTGTCTCCCTTCCTCTTCTGCTGCTGCAGCAGGTCTAGCTCCGCCTCCAGCTGCTGTTTGTCCTGACGGAGGAGGTCTAGCTCCGCCTCCCTGCTGCCCAGGCAACGCTGCAGACGCTGGGCCTCCAGCAGAGAGGCGTGGGCCTCCGCCTGCAGCCGCGCCAGCTCCACCTGCTGGGACAGCAGCAGAGCCTGCTGCTCCTCTGCCCCCTACACACACGCGCACACACACACACAAGTACACACACACACACACACACAGGTACACAGGGGGAGACACACACACACACCCGTCAACGTGTGTCTCTCTCACACACACTTACTACCAACACCACCTGATCATAACACACACACACACGCACGCACGCACACGCACGCACACGTTTGCTCCACTTGCCTGGTACTTCTGAAGCTGGGCTTTGTGAAGTGCTTCTCTGGTCTTGGCAAGAGTCTGTTCCTTCTCCTCCAAATTACCATACAGCTCCTCAACCTGTGTGTGAGAGAGAGAGAGAGAGAGTTAACATAAAGGGTGGCCAGGGATGGCATTGCTGGGGTACAGATACACATCCTGTAAACCCCTGTAATGTGTGTGTGTGTGTGTGTGTGTGTGTGTGAGTGTGAGTGAGTGTTACCTCTTTCTCCTTCTCCTTGAGCAGGAGGCTCAGACCCTGGATGGTCTTGTCTCTCTTCAGAGAGTTCCTCCTCTCCACACCCAACTCACCGTCTCTCTGCTCCAGCTCAACCGAGAGCGCCTGGCAGTGACCACACACACACACACACACACACACACACACACACACACACACACACACACACACACACACACACACACACACACACACACACACACACACACACAAGCATATGAATGTTGAGGTAGGATAAAGCGCTGCCCAGGGACTTGCAATCTTACGGTCCCGAGCCTGTTTCTCTAGCCTTTAGTTAGTGTGTGTGTGTACCTTGTTCTCACGGTCCATCTCCTCCAGTCTGTGTTTAAGTGTTTGGCTGCTGTTCTTGGTGGACTGAAGCTCTTCACTCAGCTGCTTGGCTGTCTGCTGTAGCCTGTTCAACTCCTCCTGCTTCAGAGAGCATGCCTACACACACACACACACACACAATTCTCAAGATCATGAAAGGAAATTATGAATGGGTGTTGAGGTCAAAAGAGTGTTCAGTATGGCCACAACACATCCATGCATCTATACGATGTTAATAAATACGGCTGTATCTCGGTGTGTCTCCACGGCCCTGGAATATTACTGACCATCAAGACGTCTAGGACCCTTAATTACATAGAGAACACGTATATAAATACACACAAAGATGAGGACTATTCATCATTCCCATCGCTTTGTTTATGTATCTCTTTAATTGTTGTCATGGTGACTGGCGTTGGCCAGAGGAGGATGGGTTCCCCCCCTGAGTCTTGGTTCCTCTCAAGTTTCTTCCTCATGCTTAGGGAGTTTTTCCTTGCCACTGTCACCCTTGGCTTGCTCACTGGGGGTCTGGACTCGGACATTTGTAAATCTGTTTTGTGACAACAACTGTTGTAAAAAGCGCTATATAAATACATTTTTGACTGATTTGATTGCTACGATGTCTTTGTAGAGATATTGATAAAAACACTGTTGGCGCTGGTGTGTCAGCAGACCTAAAATAAACATCTGCACACCCTTAAATTATTGTTTAGATCCCAAAATACTACTCAGCAGTCCTAGAAATGTAAGTGGTATATACACTACCAACTAGTTGTTAGTCAGGTATTCCTCTCATAGTTCATCTCACTAAACTAAATATTATGTAGGGATAAGGGAGCAGAAAATGGGATAAGAAACATTTTTGTATTCACTGAGGGAAAGGGCAAAAGCCTAACCTGACCCCAACCTTGGGGCAAGCAAACTGGACAGACATTTGGAAAGAAAACACAGAAAAGAAACTGAAGTGGCATGAGCACTAGCAAGACCACCTCCGAAATAAACGAAAGTACCACCACAATATCGAAGTCTTGAATAACGGGAAGCAAAATGTACCAGCTGGAAAGAGTCTTTACCATGCCAGCATTGCCATGGATTTTTCAAGCGAAAAGAACTTTGGAGACATAATTCAGTTTGCTACAAAAATGCCGAAAAGGATGTGAAAGGTAAGAAAAGGCAAAGGGTCCAAGCTGTGGCATCTCGAAGCTCCTGTTCCTGGTGTATCAGAAGGATGTTAAGAGGTCATGCACAACAGGCATAAAGATGAGGTCTCTTTTCAGGTGTGTTCTGACCCTCTCATTTGTAAATATGGGGAAATGATGTTTGAACTTCATGGACAGGACAAGTCACAACACAAGTCAGAAAATGAGTGATTTAGGAAGGTTTATGCTGGCTGTGAAGAAGCTTGACCCTACTGTACGTCACCTCTTTCACGTTTGTGTACCATCAAGATTTAAGTTGGCTATAAAAGCAGAAAAAGGAGCAAGTGAGTTTAATGCATCAAAATAGCTACAATACTCCCTCTCTTGCTTGTAAAATTGGATATACTCTGAAAAGAGTCTGTGAGATTTGTGAGATAGTTCTTGGTCAGAGTTTAATGGATGATGACACGGAGACGGGGCAGAAGGCGCAGAACTTCATCAAATTGCTTGACTCTGACTGGAACACATTTGTTTCAAAGCATGCCAGGACCAATCTTGAACAGAAAACATGGAACAAAGCGAATGTTCTGACTGAGGATGTTATAAAACTGCAGAAATACGTAAAATAGTTGGAAGATGAATCTAAAGAACGTTTGTCTGAAAGTCCAGATCCCATGGCATGGAGAAAGACGAGAAGATGAAGCTGCAAAGATGTTGGTTCAAACTTATAAGAAAAGAAACACAGCTCCTCTAAATGATGACGTCTTCCAGAGTTCATCGTAGCTTGAACAAGACCTGAGTGGGAAATTCACAAGACTAGACATAAGGGGAAAGATGGGCTGCAAAGTAGCTGTACTGCTCAGACAGAGCGTGCTCATCTCTCGATGTTCTTACAGAGCTACAGTCAAATGTTGGTGTACCAGGGACAAACCCACACGTGTGCAAGACTCAAGGCTGACACACATCAGGGGATCAGACTGCCTTAGGAAACTTGCTAATGCCTGTGGAGCAGCATGACATTCATATCCACTGGGAATATTACAGACTTTCTGAGAATACTATTCATCTTGCACAGATGAACAAACTCCAGGGGGAGTAGCTGGCGCTCTCAAGCGAGATAAATGCAAACAAAAAACCCTTCCCAAAATAACCAACACCACCAGATAGCGGAACAAACAGTGAAGGAAAACTTGAGATCGTCCAGCGAGCGGCGCAGAAGTGAGAACACTCGAACAAACAGGGAGCGAGAGATGAACGTGGTGACGAGACACCGAGATACGCAACACGGTACCGATGAGAAGGCTGGCTGCAAGCGCATAGCGGGAGGCTACAAACAACTCAGCGGTGAGACGCTGCATCCGTCTTCCTTAAGCAGAAAGAAGGACGGGTGCAGGTCACCACCGCTGACTCGCGGGCTCCCCCCGGTGGCGGCAGATGGAGCAGCCCTGACATACTAGTTGTAATAATAATCATAAATCCAGGTCTTTAGACAACGTTAAACGTTATCACACCACACCTTGGCAACGCATCACAGCTGTGGCGGCAAAACAGAACACGGCACATCCGCACACTGGGGCTTCTGCGTTTAACCCTACTGCTGTGTGCGTGTGTTCATGTGCGCTACACAGCCAGGAGGCCAGGCAGGGCCAGCTAACAGCTGCTACAACTCCACACGTGATGGCAGCTCCACCTAGAGAGGGTCTGACAGGTGGCTGGCGTAAACCACACAGACCCAGGAGAAATGTGTGTGTGTGAGTGTGTGTGTCTTGTAGATGGTGTGTTTGGGTGGGGTCTAACATCTCTTTCATTTCCATGGGGAATTAGACACACACATGCCCATGGTGTAATGCAGTAGATCATTAAGGGAGCAGTAGTCTGCCTCCTGCCTGTGGATCACCCCGGTATGATGGAAATCATGGGCAGGTGCATATAAGACAGACAGACACACAGACACACCCACACACAGACACAGACACAGACACACACACACACAGACACACACACACACACACACACACACACACACACACACACACACCTGGTTTTCTTTCTCCGTTTTCTGTCTCTCCTGGTCCATCTCATCTTTCAGAGCCTGCGTACACCAACAGAATGCAGCATTAGTGTTTAAACTACCATAAAACACCAGGAAGTGGGTGAGGCCGACTATGGAAAGGGTGACAACGGGGTGTGGGGGGGGGGGGGGGGTGGTGGGGGTGGGGGTGGCTGTATGTGGGTTACACTGATGACACACTCATGAAGTAAAAAAAGAAAAGGTTTTAAAACATGACTCACATCTAACCAGCCACAGCAACAAACTGACCTGTAGCTCCCTGTCCTTTTGACCAATCAGAGTGCTGAGCTGTGCCATCTGCTCTGTGATTGGCTGCTCAGGGCCCTTCTTCTGCAGCTCTCCAATCAGAGCGTCCTGGTTTTTGATGGACTCCTGGAGACGCTCAATCACTCTGTAGAAACAGAAAAGTCAGCATCACGTTGGGAGGCAGAATTAGATTCAAATAACTAAAGAGATGAAAATGGAGTGAACTGGAACTCTATTAACTCTATTAAGTCACTACAATCACTAGCTGAATCAACAACAACAACTTGGAACAGTATTTTCAGAAGAGGTAAAGATGTGTGGGCGTGGTCCTGTGGACCCCCAGGACTCACACGTTCTTCTCCTGCAGAGCCTGCTGCAGCTCCTGAACCCGCCTAGGGGCGGAGCCAGGGCCGCTGGAGGGTTGTGATTGGGCGGTGGCTTGGAGGTCTTTCTCCAAGGCCAGATTCCTCAGCTTCTCCTGCTCAGCGATGGAGGCCATCTTCTCCACCTCTTCTTCTGCACACCGCAATGACTAGAGAGAGAGAGAGAGAGAGAGAGAGAGAGAGAGAGAGAACAAGGAAAGTAAAACTTTTGAAGTGGCAGGATGGCAGATACAACAGTCTTTGTGCACTGTGTGTTTTACCTCTTCCAGTTCACTGATTCTGGCACTGAAAGCATCTCGGAGTGAGTCCATGTCTCTCTGGGCACGCTCTCGAACACCTTCTCCAGAGTCTCTACTGGCCAGACTCTCAAGAGCTTTCCTACACACACACACACACACACACACACACACACACACACACACACAAAAGCATTTTAAACAAACAGAAGCATAAATCAGCAGTTTCTTTATTTGAAAAGTTCAAATCAATGGGTGGCATATCTAATTCCATGATGGGGTGACTGCTGATTGACATGTGCAGTGGGCGGGGCTTACGAGGCAGACACCAGTAGATCCTGTTTCTCTGCGAGTTCTCTCTTCATGGACTCCACCTCCACCTTTAACTCAATGTTCTACACACACACACACACACAAGTCACATAAAGTGACATTAATGCAGTCCTTAATGTGTGTTTGTGTGTGAGAGAGATACCGTTTTGTAGATGTCTTCAGTAGAATCGTCACAGTTACGCTGCACACGCTCCTCCAGGAAGTAGATTCTCAGTTTCAAGTTAAAGTTTTCTTTCTTCAGAGCTGTAATTTGCTGCAAAAAACAAAAACGTTTCAGTGTTTTTGTCAAATAAGCACAAACTATTTTTTATCATGTTACTTCTTTTAAATCGTTTTTATGAATATTTATGAAAACTTGTTATGACCGTATCCAAGGTTAGACCTTCTTTTAATGCATAAACATGAGATATGCAAATGATTGAGAGCACAGTTAGACTACACAGAAAGGTTGGGGGGGGGGGGGTTGGGGGAGATTTGGCATGACTTACAGGATGTGTGTGTGTATACGCACGCGTGTGTGTGTGTGTTTGTGTTAGTGTGTGTGTGTGTGTGTGTGTGTGTGTACACAGGCGAGGGCAGTGAATGCCTTAGTGTGCTGTTCCATCCAACATCTGGGGCAAAGAGAGGGGGAGGGGCACGAGACAGAAGGGAATGGAGAAAGAGAAACGGAGTAAGAGACCGACAGAGGTGAGGAAAAACACAGATAATCAGAGATGAGAAACAGATGAGAAGAAACAGAGACAAACAGAGAGCTGAGGAGACACAGATAAAAAGATGAGGAGAAAGACGGATGAAGAGAAACAAAGATGGAGATGAGGAGGAACAGGAATAAACAGAGAGATGAGGGGAGGAGCTATAGACAGACCACATCATGCATGTTTGCTTTTTGGTTGTTTGTGTTTACGACAACCGCTTGTTCATGAAAATAAACTTTTCACAAAGACAAAACGCTGTTTTCACACTCTTGTGGTCTAGTTTAGCGCCACAGAACATCCAAAGAGCAGCGTCAGGAGGGGAAGATCACGTGAGCCTGAACATCCACCATGAACACAGTAGGCAGGGGTCACGTTCAGGGCCCTGATAATGCTACGTTCTCTAAGATCACGTGAGCCTGAACATCCACCATGAACACAGTAGGCAGGGGTCACGTTCAGGGCCCTGATGTTATGTTCTCTAAGGATTCAGTTATTCATTATTGTCCAGCGCTGTAACGCGGTTCTGGTGAAGCAGATGTACCCTTATTTGGGCATGTTTCATCTGAACTGAACTGAGAGGGGGAGAGAGAGATGGAGAGGAGGAGAGAGGGGGAGAGATGGAGAGAGGGAAGGGGAGAGAGAGAGAGAAAGAGACAGAGAGGGAGAGAGAGACAGAGAGATGGAGAGGAGGAGAGAGATGGAGAGAGGAGAGGGAAGGGGAGAGAGGGGGAGAGGTCTAACCCAACACGGCCAAGTGCACGCTGTCATGGGCGACCCGTAACCACGGCGAGGGCCCAAACATTCCGCCCTCTCAGGCCTCAGGAGGAGTGTTCACCACGTGAAGCTCCATCACCCCCTCGTACACATCAGAAACCAGAGTTTCAGCCTCTTACTCAACACACACACACATACCAACAGGCCAGTGTTGCTGTGACAGACCGGGGCTGGGCCTGGTTTGCGGGCACTTACGTTCTCGTAGTCCTTCATGGTCAAGGCTTTGGCTGGAGACATCTTCTGCCCCGGGAACATGGAGGCTGCAGCCAATCAGAGAAGGGAACAGAACAACCAATAACAAGAGTGAAAACATGGCAGATTACATTTGTAGACACGGTGCAACCTCGTGTGCAGAGGTCGACCAATATATCTGTCCGATATATCAGCATATATCGTCATCGGTCGATTTACATGTTTAATAGCGCCGATTTAATGTCAGGCATGTCTGCGGGCAGCCCCGTGTTATTGGAGCGTGGGAAGGTGCTGCTGGTGAAGGACCCCAAACCAAAACGCTTGGAAGCCAAACAACAGTCCTGGTACATAAAGTTAAGGCTTAGATTCTGATATTTAAAATTCCTAAGGCCGTACATTTACTATATTACTTGTAAAG
Organism: Brachyhypopomus occidentalis; assembly: GCA_020368025.1. NCBI lineage: Eukaryota > Metazoa > Chordata > Actinopteri > Gymnotiformes > Hypopomidae > Brachyhypopomus > Brachyhypopomus occidentalis. The sequence continues at coordinate 411,347 of JAGXOD010000103.1, forward strand.
TATGAAGAGTTGCTTCACTTAGTGCAAGAAAAAAAGAATAGCACAGAACTGGCATAATGCTACAGCTGGATGAAGGTTAAGGCTAAGTTTATCATGTAAATATAGTGGGAAATCTTCTAGATATCGGCCAATAAAAACAGCAGCACATATCGGCCATCGGCTGACCTCTAAGCATTGGCATCGGATATAGAAAAACCCTTATCAGTAGAGATCTCTACTCGAGTGTGTGACCGTGTGAGAGAGAGAGAGAGAGAGAGAGAGAGAGAGAGAGAGAGAGAGAGAGACAGAGAGACAGAGAGAGAGAGAGATCTGCGCTCATTTCATCCATACAAACACATTCTGTATTACTTTACTTAAAGGTCTTTGGTTCAGAACAAATCTAATCTTGTGGATGTCATAACAAATCTTACAGAAGCCCTGACCTGTGTGTGTGTATGTGTACACACACACACACACACACACACACACACACACACACACACACACACACACACACACACACACACACACACACACACACACACACACACACACACACACACACACACACACACACACACACAGGCTTAAGATGAAGAAATGATGAAGAATGAGGCTGTAAGTGTCCCGGTGTCGGGTTATGTAAGGTGATCATCTGCTCACTAGGAACAAGACAAGGGCCCAGTGTGAAGAGGATGGAGAGCCCCACACACACACACACACACACACACACACACACACACACACACACACACACACACACACTCCAATGTGACAACACCATGGTTTCTTCTAGATGGTTGGATTGTATTACTGTTATTCTAATGTCACGGTAGTACATGCAACACGTGTGTGTGTGTGTGTGTGTGTGTGTGTGTGTGTGTGTGTGTGTGTACCTGTCACGTCGTCCATGCTGAAGTCGTGGCCGCTCAGTGGGTCTGGCAGTCTAGATATACTGCAGCTACACAGAGAACACAAACACCATTGGGGGGTGTTAACACACACACACACACACACACACACACACACACTCGCGAGTGCGCATGTGCACGCTACACAAAGACACAGTCAGCAAACCAAACACACACTTATGAACACAATAACTCATTCAGCACAACAACCACTTTAACCCTGTGAAACTTCTTAACTTATACAGCTACTGTAAACACTCAACACACACACCTCTACATGAAGCACATACAGATACGTTATTCACCTAATAAGATATAGATATATAATGGGCTTGTTTATTGGCTAATACTCACGCGCTCACAGAGAGAGAGAGAGAAAACAGTCTTTTCCTTTTTATGTTCTTAGTGTGGTACTATTCACAGACCACCTCAAGGCAGACAGAGGTGCATGAATAATACTAGTAAATGGTGTGTGTGTGTGTGTGTGTGTAACAGAACAAAAGCAGGGCAACAGAGAGCTGGACTGGTGTCTGGACCCCAGCAGTGAACACCACCCCCATTACCCCCAATAGTTCCACACATAGGAGGACTGGGCAGCCTTTAGAAACAATTACCATAATTAGTATGTAATAAATTATACTTTATTCATTAGCATAATTACCCTGAATGCCTAAGACACCTTTTTTAAACCTCACCTCAAGCACAAATGCTGCTTCCCTTGAAACAAACACAACCAGTTTTACATGTGGCTGAAAATAGCAGTGTGGACATGGGGATACACAGAGCTGCATTATGACTCTAGTACACGTACGTCTGGGTGGGGAACGTGGGTAATGTAGTCCCCAACACCGGTATGGACATGGGGAAACACAGAGCTGCATTATGACTCTAGTACACGTACGTCTGGGTGGGGAACGTGGGTAATGTAGTCCCCAACACCGGTATGGACATGGGGATACACAGAGCTGCATTATGACTCTAGTACACGTACGTCTGGGTGGGGAATGTGGGTAATGTAGTCCCCAACACCGGTATGGACATGGGGAAACACAGAGCTACATTATGACTCTAGTACATGTACGTATGGGTGGAGAACGTGGGTAATGTAGTCCCCAACATCGATACTGGGATTTGTATGTGTGTGTTTCTGTGGAAGCCCATGAGAGAGAGTGTGTGAGTGTGTGTGTGTGTGTGTGTGTGTGTGTGCAAGTCTGTATGTTCAGGACTCCCTGGATCAAACAGTAGGAATTTCATCAGCAAATGTGTAGGTTTGTGTGTGTGTGTGTGTGTGTGTGAGAAAGAGAGAGAGACAGAGAAAGTGAGAGAAAGAAAGAAAGAAAAAGAGACAGAGTCCATGCGAGCCTCAGATAGAAGCATGCTTTTGGCGCATGCGTGTGCATGTGTGTGAGCGTGTGTGAATGTGTGCGTGCGTGTTCGTGTGTGGGCGCGTGTGAGTGAGCGTGTGTGAGTGTGCACACGCGTGTGTGCATGTGTGCGTGCGCATGTGAGCGTGTGTGCACGTGCGTGTGTGTGTGAGCGTGTGTGAATGTGCGTGTGCGTGTTCGTGTGTGGGCGTGTGTGAGTGTGTGTGTCTCAAATATCAGCATTCCTCCGAATGCCTTCCTTCCCTGTCAGCTCCCCTCTGCCCTGTCATTCCTCATCCTGCTACGGTAAGCCCCATGGGACATGTCCCGACAAGGTGTACTCATAACCCCAACAGCATGAGGATTTAACACATGTGGGCTCAACATGACAACGCCACACAAGTCTTGGCAAAGCAGACGTACCCATATCACACGTGGCATGTTCGTATGTAACAAGTGCCACGACATGCTTCTCGTCTGCCTTTAGCTGTGGTTCTCAATGGCACAGCGGTAACTCAGGGTTCACTTCCTGACCATCTCCTCTTTAGGACCTAAACGCTTCCCCTTGGTCCAGATACTCACTGAACGTTCGCTATGCTGATAACACAGTTAGATCTGTGTCCCTCACCTCATCAACAGTCCATGTCTGTTACAGGAAGCCCTGGGTTTTATATATATAAAAAAAACTTTATTTAAAAAGTCTTGCTAATTGGTCCCAAAACTGCATTCCGATTCAGATCTTGGTGATGATATTGATGGAGTGTGTTTCAAGGCTCATGTGTCTGTTTATAACCTTGGTTACAATATGTCTCTTTCTCTTCACCTCCAACGAGACCTCCACTCGTTTTCGATATGCAGAAACTCTACTCCTTCAAAGGTACAATTCACACACACACACACACACACACACACACACACACACACACACACACACACACACACACCCTCCATTAGCCACACTAGTTACCCGTTCCTCACATGCTTCAAAGATCAGGGTTAGGAACAGCAGGGGAACGCAGACACGCACACGCACGCGCACACGCACACTGTATCTGTCCTCTTGCTGATATTAAAGTTCATTCTTCATAGTTTAATTCTATATAATTCGTTATAGTCTTTCCTCACAGGACTGTCTTGCACCAACAAGCACCTACAGACACAACCAATAAAAACTACATTAATAATGAAAATTATTATAAATAACATTGTTATCTGTCCTTGAGATTAGGAATTACACTATAAATAAAACATGTTCTAACTAAACACCTGCCACAGTAGGTGAGCTCATACGTTCTCCCTGTCCCTCCCTAAGGCACTGCCAAGTCCAGTCCACATGTTCCACTGGAAGACAGAAAACATGCAATTACCACACAATCAGTGCTCAGCTGCTCACTAGCTGTTCTTAAGTTTATATCTCGCTATTAAGAGTCACACAACCACAACAAACAACACTAAAAAGCGAGTGAAAGAAACGGACCAATCGAGAACGTTCAGCTCGTCTCCAGAGGAATCCTCACACGGTCAACAACAATCCATACAGTCCTGGCCGAGCCACGGATGGTCCGTTTCCATGGTGGGTCGTTTTTGTGTGTGTGTGTGGTACGTATTTTATTCACGCGTATGATTTCATGGTGTGAATGTAATAAAACTGATGCGACCATTCGGTCAAACGACAACTTCCTCTTCTCACGTGCACGCTTCACACGCATTATATAACGCATCCAAAGATGTAATAATTCAACATACACCACGGACCAAAGCCAGAAATACGGCTCGGACCAGCGAGTCAAGTGACAAAACCGAAACGGATCATGTCCAAAACTGGTCTCGCTTCACGGCTACTGTTACTTGGCGCAGGCGTGACACCTGCTTGTCTGTCAACAACATAACGGGGACATTACGCGTTGCGTGACCATCACCGGGGGGAGGTATTTACCACGACATCAGGAGACCGAAAACTAACTGGCCGCCCTACCTGTAAACACACATACGCGTACACAAAGAAAACCGCCCGCTCGTGTCGCGGTTACGCGTCGCTCGCGTGTGAGCGCTACACGCAGGGTTTGTCCTCCCGGAACGGACAGACCTGTACTCACACGTCCCAGCGGCTCAGGACGGGCTGACCTACCTATTTCACGCCTCCCATCGTGAGACCACGTTGGCACACACGGTCGGGGCGCCGCTCTTTCCGCCAGCGCCGTTTCCCCGTTTGTGAGGAACTTGACGCGTTTGCGTTGTGCCACAACTACTCGCTCACCAAAATAGCAGGAATTGCGCAATAAGACTAATCTATTCCCTCCTCCCACGTTACGACTAATTGTAATTTGGATTAATATACTGTAATTGTATGCTGCTTCCATCTTTAGATAGATGCATCCTTTTAAATCGTTATTAAACTCTTAACTTCAGTAGTTTTGCGTGTGCCCGACACGTCTATATTTACTGCGGTGCACGGAGCTCTCAGGACATTAAAGGACCCGCTCCCGTTACTCTAAATCACAACGGAAATTACAACCAGCAGCACGTATATAACATTTCCCAACACTTAAACACGCCACATGCAGCTCATATAACCACACTAATTTTTTAACAAGTCAGATAGGCAAAGCTAAATAATACTTTAAGGTCGGATTATCTATTTAGCCACAGGACATGCAAGCTATCTACAACCTAGGTAGGTACTAGCTAGCTAGGGTAGCTATGTAGCATCCGTGGCCAAGTTAGATACACTATATAAGATAAATAAGATAGTTAATAGTTCCCATTATTTTCTTACGTCCGGCCAGCAAATGTAACGTTTAGTGACGTTGCTATCATAAACATCACTAACGTGTTAGCTAGCCAGCTACCTATTCAAACTCCTAGTTTACGGGTGATGTATATAGTGGATGGACAGATAGTATTTCTGTTCTGTGTAAAACGAGGACGACGTGGTGTTATTGGCGCTGTGACTCAGCTCGGCTCTGTACAGATATCCAAGATTAACTAACATAACTTAGCGAGGTTAGCAAGCTAACGTTACTGAGCTGGTAGGCTAGGTAAGCTAGCTAACGTCACTGAGCTGGTAGGCTAGGTAAGCTAGCTAACGTCACTGAGCTGGTAGGCTAGGTAAGCTAGCTAACGTCACTGAGCTGGTAGGCTAGGTAAGATAGCTAACGTCACTGAGCTGGTAGGCTAGGTAAGCTAGCTAACGTTACTGAGCTGGTAGGCTAGGTAAGCTAGCTAACGTTAACTATGATGTGCTTCACGGGGGACGTATGGAGATTAAATGGCAAATGACAGCAAAAGCGATTTAACTGCATGACCACAGGTAGCAGGTGTTGGGCACAGTTCAGATAACTAAAATAAAACAATACCAGTCCACATAAGTAACATATAAAACAATAACTAACCTACAACACCAGTCCAGATAACTAACATATATACCAACACCAGTCCAGATAACTAACATATATACAAACACCAGTCCAGATAACTAACATATATACAAACACCAGTCCAGATAACTAAAATAAAACAATACCAGTCCACATAAGTAACATATAAAACGATAATTAACATATATACCAACACCAGTCCAGATAATTAACATATATACCAACACCAGTCCAGATAATTAACATATATACCAACACCAGTCCAGATCATTAACATATATACCAACACCAGTCCAGATAATTAACATATATACCAACACCAGTCCAGATAATTAACATATATACCAACACCAGTCCAGATAATTAACATATATACCAACACCAGTCCAGATAATAAAATTAACATATAAAACGATAATTAACATATATACCAAACAGTCCAGATAATTAACATATATACCAACACCAGTCCAGGCAGATAACATATATACCAACACCAGTCCAGATAATTAACATATATACCAACACCAGTCCAGATAATTAACATATAGAACACCAGCTAGGCAGATGACTAGCCGACCAGAAACAACCGTCTGGTATACGGGGCGGTTGTTTTATTTTTGAAAAGGACGTACCTTCCATTAATGTCAAAAGGAAGCGTTTGATCTTCTCCCACCACCGAATCCATTATTGCAAGAATATGTGATTTGTCCTTGAGAGCAAGAATAAAACAAAACAGTGCATTTGTTTTTATTCAATGAGCGGCAAGTAAATTCAAAGTAGACGTTAGTACCGCCATTTTAGAACAAGTGACATCACCGCACGAGAGCGAAGTTGGAGCTGTTCCGCACATCCGCGCGCGACTACACCGGACCTCTCTGATTGGCTCACACGAACTATTCTTTACGGCGTTTGGTTATTCTTTGTATGATTTATTTCCGTTCCATACGGTATTTTGACACGTTTATGGACCGTATTTATGTCGTTTATGGAACATATATTCATGTTTTTTGAACTCTTGGAAAAAGTAAGCATACAATTTATAATAGTACGGCATAATAGTAATTGCATTAATGTTAATGCAAAGGAGTTGAAATGACTTCACTGGGGTCGCATAAAAAATGCTTCGTTTTAAAATATCTAAAGCTATTTTGATCCAATTAAATCACTCTTAATTCAACAACAGTAACAACTATAAAATGGAATTCACAATACCGGTAACAATCAGAGGCCTTTCATCCACACGTTGTCAGCACAAAAGCGGCGTACTGCTGCCCCCTACAGGCCATTATTTAAATTACGTCAGCTTGATGAGCGAAAACGAGTTTTTTTTATCTCTTGTGGTAAGCCAGGTAACAGAATACTGGACGATTACAAAAACTATAACGACAAAACGTTTTTGTTTGAGTGATTTAATAAATTTTCAGTGTTCCTCTTTAAAATAAATAAATGGAAGAATTGTATTTAAATAAAAAGTAAAGCAAAGGTTTTCAAAAACCGTACATTAACACACCCCCAGTCAGACACCAAGAGAACATACATTCAGAACTGAATGCTAACACACTATTCATTACAATCATGTTCCCCGGTGGAACAAATGACAGAAGTACATAAATACTGTCAGCAGCCTTAAAAAGAAAAAACACTGAATGTAGGAGACAAAAGAGGGAAAAACTAAGAGAGAGAATGAAGATTCTGTCAGGAGTGAAGATGTGAAAGAAAAAGACAAACAAACAATCAAACAAACAGTCCTGGTCCATGATAAAAGCTTTAAAATTATTTAAAAATCCCACAAAACCAGTACAGGGCCTTCACTTCAGCAGGTGACCATGCTAACATCCACCACACACACACACACACATAATCCCTTTCCATGTGCATCCATAGTCAGAGTTTGTTCATGGTTTTGCACATAGCACTGCTAATAGTGCATTGCTAAAGTGGTGGAACAAAGAGCAGCATGTAGAGAGCTATGAGAAACCCACACACACTCAAACCCAACACACACACACACACGCACACATACACACACTCAAACCCAACACACACACACACACGCACACATACACACACTCAAACCCAGCACACACACACACACGCACACACACACACATACACACACTCAAACCCAACACACACAGACACACACAGCACCCACACACACACACACACAAACCCAACAGACACAAACACACCCACACACACACACACACTCAAACCCAACACACACAGACACACATAAACCCAACACACACACACACACACATACACACAAACCCAACACACACAGAGACACATACACACAAACCCAACACAAACCCAACACACACAGAGACACATACACACAAACCCAACACAAACCCAACACACACACAAACCCAACACACACAGACACACACACACTCAAACCCAAACCACACACACAAACCTAGCACACACACTTCTTTGACCACAGTACAGTGTTTGTGCGCATGTATGTATCTGGACTTTCAGCAGTGAAGTGTCACCTTTAGTCCCAGTGTTAGTAATACTACAGAAGATCCAAACCCACCACTTATCAACATACTCAAAAAGTGCCACATGCAGGGATTCCTGCCATTTAAAACCATTTAACAAACTCCAACACATTCATCATAGGCTTAACGCCCTGTCAATCAAAACCAGGGCCTGCCTCCCTCAGTAGCCAATGCCAGGTGTGTCACATCCACGCACACGTGCTGGTGCTCACAAGCTTGGCGTAGGCGGAGCTTGAGGTCTGGAATGCCGAACTGAGGCAGCCTGGTGATATTGTGGTTCCTCAGCCTGATTTCTCACGAGTGCAGGCTCCGCCCACTTCAGGGCGGAGGAGGCCGGGTGTGGGTGGGGTTTTCTCGCATCAGCAGGCATGCAGAAGGAGCACGTCCACTCCGTCACCCTCGTCGCCGAGGCGACGTCGCACGTCGCAATTGGGCGGAGAGGGAAGCAGCCGGTGAGCCAATGAGGATGTAGCCAGACCTTCTCGGTAGCCAATGAGAGAGCAGGAG
>JAGXOD010000103.1:425000-470000 GCA_020368025.1 Brachyhypopomus occidentalis
TTCCCACCTCCGCAGATTTGATGGCTGTGAAAGACGATTGGCTGGCTGCTGCGAGTGGCGCATGCGAGGTCCCGCCCCTCCATCTGGGACACGCCCCCTCACCACTCTCGTCCCGCTTACTCACCGCCGACAATTTTTCCTTGTTCGGCCGTAAAACAGCCGGCTGCAGAGGCTCCAGGAAGAAGCTCTCGGGGCGGGGCTCCCTCGAGCAAGCCCCGCCCACAGAGCTAACAATGGCCACAAGCTCCTCCTCCTGGTCCACGCCATCTCGGGGGCACGCCGCGTGAGGGAGGGGCTGGCCGTTGCCGTGGTGTCGAGGGGTGACGGAGATGACGTTGGAGGCTAAACTGTCCTTGCTGATGGAGCGTCCCAGGCTGACGGTGTCACCACACAAACGTTCCCACTCCATCTCCATCTGGGACAGCGGCCTGGGGGGAGGGGAACACACAGACGCCCCTCTCAGACGAGCGCGGCAAGCCCAAACCTTCCCCGACGCTTAGCGGAGGAGCTGCGTGGGGGAACGCAAATGTGCGGACGCCCCGCGACCTGTGACCTCTCACCTGTGTCTCCTCTCCACCCAGGCCAGCCGGGGTCCAGGACTGTGTCCGTCCATACGTGAGAGAGAGCTCGACCTGTTCCTGAACTCTACACACACACACACACACACACACAGGAAAAGCAAGAGCAACAGTTATAGACAAGCTGGTTAATATGTGGATATTTAACCTAATTTAACAGTATTAATATCCATTTAACAGTATTTAACATCCATTTAACCTTAACATGGTTTAACAGTATTTTAACATGCATGTAACAGTATTTAACAGTATTTGATATGTGCAGACAGGCAGTAGATGTCCATTTCTTACACGCATCCATGATTAGGTAAACAACTCCCAGTCCTATTACAGCTCGTGCCACCGATAAACCGGATTATACCAGACCTGAGGACAGTTTAATGTGTTTGTGGGTGTGTCTTCAGCAGGCAGGTGTGTCTTCAGAAGGTGGGGATGTCTTCAGCAGGTGGGCGTGTCTCCAGCAGGCGGGTGTGTCTTCAGCAGGTGGGCGTGTCTCCCAGCAGGTGGGTGTGTCTTCAGCAGGTGCAGGTCATTCCTGTCCTAGGGTGGCCACGTCTCCACTAAAGTGCCGGTGTTGACTCCAGGTTTTTGTTCCAGCCAGGCAGAGACACTGTCCTCTGTGTGGAGACCGAGGTCCCGACAGTGCTGGCTGGGACAAAATCCCGGAGTCTGGACCGTGGACGGGAGTGCCTGCTGCTAACGTGTAAACGTGTAAACGTGATGGCTGCTCTACGTTACCTGCGGTCTCCTCCACCTGGGCGGGATTCTGCTGCCTCTGTCTCAGTGGGAGGAGCTGGTGGGAGGGGCTGGGGGAGGGGCTTACTTTGGCACTACAAGGAAGTGAAATGGTTCGTTTGTTAACCCTCCCGCATGCAAGTTGCATCAATTATATTAAATGCGCATACACACGCAACCAAAGTTACGACACAAATGCTGTCGTCAGATGCAATACAGAATTAGATGCAATTGCATTACTGTAATCAAGGTGCTAATAACTAAATACATGGTATTGAAACGCATAGCACATAATAGCACACACACAGATCAACACACTGTAGACAGGAGACGAACTTACACAGACGCAGACTCTGGGTGCAGGTAATACCTGGTACAGGGGTCGTGGGCGGGGCCTGTCACCATGGAGTCAACGGAGGGGGAGGTGCTTAAGAAGCTGCGCTTAGTGACACTCGAGATGGGCACGTGGGGGCGGGAACTCTTTGGCTGCGCTGAGGTTCTCACTGCCCAATTAGAGGAAGAAAGTGTTAATCAACGCCATTCCAAGATTCAGTTTTCAAAAACGTAAAGAAGTTTTTGGCAACTTTATGTTTTCTTTCTCTTTTTTTTCTCACCATCTTTGATCTCCTGGAGATCTCGGGGCTTCACAAACGCCGGCCTCACTACCTCGAACCACCAGAACAGCTCGGCAACGTACACCATCACGTTGTGCTGGAGGACACAAGACACCAGCACGTGTGTGTCTCCATTTCAGCGTGTGTGAGCCCGTGTGTGCGCGCGTGACTGCATGTGTGGACCCGCGCACCTTCAACACTGGGGGAGCGTACAGCAAGTCCTCAGTTTGCAGGTACAAACACCTGTTCAGGTACTCGTTGGAAAACTCCCTCAGCAGACGGATATTGTAAACGCTGTCCGAGAGAGACAGAACCTCCTTCAGGCAGACATCTGGGGGGGAGGGGGGTGGGGGGCGGAGTTAACACCTGCTCGCTCACTACACGACTAATACAGTCATTTGTGTCTGTGCGTGTGCACGTACCCTCCAGTCGCATGTATTCGGGGCAGTAGTAATGGATGATGGTCAGCAGGGCGGCGCCGTCGCACACATCCTTCATCAGATCCTCCACCATCGGCAGGTGAGGGAGGGAGCGCCCAGACAGGTGGTCTCTACGGTAACGTACCTAATTGTGTGGGCAGAGAGGGAGACAGTTTGCGCATTAACACGCAAATGGCACTGGACACAGCATCTCCAGAACGCCATGGCAACAAGTTTGTGAAAGATTAGATAGCAAAGTTGCAAACACGCAGACATACAACAGCAAAGGCTTAACGAATGAATGAACGAATGAATGAATGAATGAATGAATGAATACTATACCACACGAGACAACTCCACTGGCTCCAACATGCAATGGGCCAATGCATGCATTAAATCAGGCTGAGAGAGAGAGAGAGAGAGAGAGAGAGAGAAAGAGAGACAGAAAGAGTATTTCATGTTTTTGATAAAGGGGTTGTTATGACCAGGGCTATGATGATGCAGTTCCGGAGCTGAAGACACACCACTTAACACAAATCCACACACACACACACACACACAGAGACTCTCGGAGTCTTTGTGATCGCCTGTGACCCCAGTGGCAGAGAGGGGGCGCTCCGGCACACTTACAGGAACGAGCTTCCAGTACCATTTGGAGGGAGACTGTCCGACAGCAAAGGGCAGGGCAAAGGAAGAGGAAGAGCAGCCAAAAGGTCAAAGGTGAGAGGTCAACAGTCAAGCAAAGAGAGTGAGAAAGAAAGAAAGATCAGATCTGTTTAATGGTCCGGGAATCTGATCAGATCAGGGTTACAACAGGGTTAAAACATGCAGTTAGTCACACACTCAGAGATCTGGCCAGTCAGGGTGAGCATGACAAGGAAGGATGCCTCTGATTGGTGGACCTTTCCGTACACACACACGCACGCACACCCACACACACACACACACACACACACACACACACGCACGCACACCCACACACACGCACACACAGGTGTTTCAATTTCAGCTCTTTCTCAGAGACTTCCCTGGTGTCGCCAGTGACCTCTCCGGGATGCGTGCACACACACACACACACAGGTGCAAACACAGGTGCAAACACAGGCGCACACACCTATCTTTTACACAACAAGTAAAGGCAATATAACAGCATGCACACACACACACACACACACACCCCACTGTGCAGACCTTGTTGATCCAGAACATCATGGCATCCTCCATGTTGTATGGCAGCTCCTTGGAGGCGCAGAAGGTGGAGAAGCGTCTGACGCTCGCCACCACCCTCTCCACGCTCATCATCTCCACCGCACAGGCCAACATCAGCGCATCAATCAGGGGGATGTGAGAGCTCTGGAGAGGGGAGAGGAGGAGACACACCGTCAAGACACACAGCGATAGACGGCTGTGGTGCTATCGCGCCACTACACCCAGAGTTATACCTGACCTGACAGAGACGAGACACTATCAAGAAAACTAGGAGAGTGACAGACACAAACATGAAGGGGAAACAACAACAACAACCACAGACACAAACATGAAGGGGAAACAACAACCACAGACACAAACATGAAGGGGAAACAACAACAACAACCACAGACACAAACATGAAGGGGAAACAACAACAACAACCACAGACACAAACATGAAGGGGAAACAACAACAACAACCACAGACACAAACATGAAGGGGAAACAACAACAACAACCACAGACACAAACATGAAGGGGAAACAACAACAACAACCACAGACACAAACATGAAGGGGAAACAACAACAACAACCACAGACACAAACATGAAGGGGAAACAACAACAACAACCACAGACACAAACATGAAGGGAAAAACAACAACAACAACCACAGACACAAACATGAAGGGGAAACAACAACAACAACCACAGACACAAACATGAAGGGGAAAAAAACAACAACAACCACAGACACAAACATGAAGGGGAAACAACAACAACAACCACAGACACAAACATGAAGGGGGGGAAGCAACAACCACAGACACAAACATGAAGGGGAAACAACAACAACCACAGACACAAACATGAAGGGGAAACAACAACAACCACAGACACAAACATGAAGGGGAAACAACAACAACAACTACGAACAGCAAACGAACACGCAACAAAACACCCACGACAGAACACAAAATGAATGGTTTACATACAGAAAAACGAACGGCAGGTGAGAAGGATGTAGACGCACAGACTAAAATAAGGGTGGAGAACTAAAGGAGGTGACTGGCAACACAACAAGGGACCACATGGAGGAACCAGGAGGAACACAGGCTGGTCTTCACCTACAAGATTACATGTTACACTACTGTTACATGTTACACTACTGTTACACGTTACACTACTGTTACATGTTACACTACTGTTACACATTACAATACTGTTACATATTACACTACTGTTACATGTTACACTACTGTTACATGTTACACTACTGTTACACGTTACACTACTGTTACATGTTACACTACTGTTACACGTTACACTACGATTTCTATTATATTATTATTTATTATTATTATACTGTTATTATTTATTATTATTATACTGTTATTATTGTATTATTGTTATTACTGTTATTATTGTATTGCAAGAGAGAAAAACCAAAAGAGTTATAATGAGAGAGCAGGTGACTCGACTCTATTACATTAAATTTATACTCTATGTGATTTCTTCCTCTGCAAAAACACACACACACACACACACACACACACACACACACACGTGCGCACACACACACACACACACACACGTGCGACACACACACACACACACACACACACACACACACACACACACACACACACACACACACACACACACACACACACACACACACACACACACACACACACACACACACACACACACACACACACACACACACACAGGCCCGTTCACTTCCTCCTCCCCTCCCGGCGCCCCAGGGCTCACCATCTTGATGGGGGCGGAGCTCAGGTCGTCGTGGGCGACGGGCGTGCCGTCGGCCTCGCGGACACACACGGCGCGGCGGGCGAGCGTCTGCAGGACACACTGGTGCGAGGCCAGCGGCCCGGCCTGGTCGCCTGGCGACAGGAGGCCGCACACGCGGCAGTACAGCTCGGCCGACAGGAGCAGCTCCAGCACGCGCGGCTTGATGTGCTCCACGCGGTACTGGTCCGTGTAGAACGGGTCTCGCAGGTCCTCTGGGATATGCTCTGAGTGGGGGACAGGGGGCGACACAGAGCAGCGCAGACAACTTATTTAAATAGAAGAAGAGCGATAAATTAAATGGCTGTCCAACATAACCCGACCGCCAGACATGAAAGGCGCTGCCAACAAAATGGCTGCAATGTAGATTCATCAGAACACTTTAGATGAACTGCAGACTGGGCAGGACTGGACTGCAATACCCACAATCCCCTGGGAGACAGAGAGAGACAAACAGACAGGGACACACAGGCAGTAAGGAGAGTGCAAGACAGGCGTTTTAGAGATTAGAGATTAGCACTATAACAAGCTACCACAGATGAGTTAGCTAAGCCCTGTTTACACCACTCAAACCCCTCCCCTTCCTGTTTAGTAGCGGGCTGTTATCCGAATTATCAGTGGACATTTCAGATGCCCTATGTAGTTCATTAAATTGTTTCCCATAATGCACTGTAAATCTAGTGAACCACACTACTTAGGTACAGCAGAGCTGTAGGGTTGGGTGGAGTACAGCAGAGCTGTAGGGTTGGGTGGAGTACAGCAGAGCTGTAGGGCTGGGTGGAGTACAGCAGAGCTGTAGGGTTGGGTGGTGTACAGCAGAGCTGTAGGGTTGGGTGTACAGCAGAGCTGTAGGGTTGGGTGGTGTACAGCAGAGCTGTAGGGCTGGGTGGAGTACAGCAGAGCTGTAGGGTTGGGTGGTGTACAGCAGAGCTGTAGGGCTGGGTGGTGTACAGCAGAGCTGTAGGGTTGGGTGGTGTACAGCAGAGCTGTGGGTTGGGGTGTACAGCAGAGCTGTAGGGCTGGGTGGTGTACAGCAGAGCTGTAGGGTTGGGTGGTGTACAGCAGAGCTGTAGGGTTGGGTGGTGTACAGCAGAGCTGTAGGGTTGGGTGGTGTACAGCAGAGCTGTAGGGCTGGGTGGAGTACAGCAGAGCTGTAGGGCTGGGTGGTGTACAGCAGAGCTGTAGGGCTGGGTGGAGTACAGCAGAGCTGTAGGGTTGGGTGGTGTACAGCAGAGCTGTAGGGTTGGGTGGTGTACAGCAGAGCTGTAGGGTTGGGTGGAGTACAGCAGAGCTGTAGGGCTGGGTGGAGTACAGCAGAGCTGTAGGGCTGGGTGGTGTACAGCAGAGCTGTAGGGTTGGGTGGTGTACAGCAGAGCTGTAGGGTTGGGTGGAGTACAGCAGAGCTGTAGGGTTGGGTGGTGTACAGCAGAGCTGTAGGGTTGGGTGGTGTACAGCAGAGCTGTAGGGTTGGGTGGTGTACAGCAGAGCTGTAGGGCTGGGTGGAGTACAGCAGAGCTGTAGGGTTGGGTGGTGTACAGCAGAGCTGTAGGGTTGGGTGGTGTACAGCAGAGCTGTAGGGCTGGGTGAGGTTAAAGTGCCAACATAACAGAGCCGACACTGTAAAGTGCTGCTAATCATCCTTATTCTTCTTCTCGTTGATGTTCCAGATACGCGACAAAAGGTCAAAGTGCTATATTTCCGGAACCGAGCCGGTGTCGTCCGGATTCTGTGGACTCCCGGACGAGTACCCTACATAGGAGACAGTGCCCTATATAGGAGTGTCTGTGTAGGGATTACTGAACAAGTGACCGAGTGCACACAATGGGCGGCATCTTCAGACTGTTGAACACCAGGTCAAAGGTCAGCCAATCAGATTACAGGGTATGGGAGATAAACCATGGGGAGTCTTTCTGATGAGCAGCACCCACGAGGGGGAGGGGACTGTGAGTGTGTGTGTGTGTGTGTGTCCTAAGCAAGTTACAAGACTTTTCAGTACAAACGATACGATTTCTTCATATCTGTAGGCTACAGTATATATACATTTTACACACACACACACACACACACCCCTGGCAGTGTGTTAACTTGCAGTGTGTGTACCACTGGTTTCTACTGTTTTACATGGCACTTAGTTTACTACCACTTTAACACGGACATTCGGGTAGCGGCTGTAGGCCGAACACAGTTCCATAGCGTGTAGCTTGAAGCAGCATAGGCACCTATTGCCCTAGAAGAGCCATGTACTGCCCCTAGAGCTCCTCATTACTAGGTGCCCCGTGGTCGACCCCTTCACTACACACTTGGAGGTCACTCCAGGTCAAAAGCTTAATATAAGAGGAGACATATATGATGACACCACACTGATGATGTTATTTCTGATCAGGAACGCAGACGGAGACAGTGTTAGCAGATCACACACACACACACACACGCATGCACAAGATAAACCTGCAGACAGTCCATAGGTGTGTGAGTACCATTTTCGAAAGAGCTAGACTTGTACACAGCCACCTCTGTCCCAATCACACACACGTAAATACACACACACACAAACACAAGACCGATGCTCTTTCAGGCTTGGAGCCAAAATCATCCTCACTTAACTGGCCACAAGTGCTGACTTACGATCTGGGAACAAACTCACAAATCTCCCTCTCCCTCTCTTTCCTTTGTCTCCATCGAATTTACAGTTACCCCCCCTCTCTCTCCAACACACAAACACACACAGTCCAGAGGTTTACACTCCTGCACTTTGTACGAGGTGCTAAGCAAATGCTTACCAAACCATCCCCCACTGTAAGACAACCAGCACAAAATCGAACTTGGACGCACCATCCCCAGGACCCTCTCCCACATCTCCACCATGGCTGGGTACGCAAGCTACATTCCCCGGTAGATAATGTGATCGACGGATCTCGGTGCCGCTCCGAGGCGAGCTCGGCCCGCAGGTACGGACCGATAGAAAGGCGCACGTGAGACTCGCTTTACCTTCGCCGTACGCTTTGGCGAGCAGCCAGCGGAGATCGGCGTCTATTTTCGCCCGGGCTGAGTCATACAGATCCAGCGGAACGATCTCCAGGACCCCCTCCACCGACTCGGCTCTCCTCGGACCGGCGTCTCCTCCGCCAATCGCGTCTACGTCCATCCTAAAATAACACACGAGTCACTCGCTGAAATCCCGTTAGCTGGAAAAGGTCGCAGGGCATGAATGAATTCCGGGGCCGTCCTATTAACTGCGGTGACCAACTTCAGCTACACCACACAGTGTGGCACAGTTATCCTTTGGTGGTGAGGTGTAGTGGCTGGTATACAGTAATAAAAGGCGCTCGTTATTCTGTATGTACAAATAACGCCAGATAAATAGCGACCTGTCCTCGCATGAGCAGCTAGGTGATGTAGCGTCGGCTAGTTCACCCAACCGAGCTAACCCACTGTTAGCTATAGCTGTCTCGCTAGTTTAAAATGTCCTAGTTTAGCAGCAAAGCCAACTAGAAATTATTGATCAAGCATGTTCAATCGAAATATGGCGTGTTGTTTAACCTTTACAGAAGTGTTAATCAGAATTAGAATATGTGCAGGGGAGCGTCTGTGAGAATGAATGAATGAATGATTGAATTAATGGATGGACGGATGGATGAATGAACGAATGGATGGATGAACGGGAAACACTGTCATATTAATATGGACATATCAGCTATCTCTTGAGGCTACGCGCAGGCCAGCTGAAGACCCGTAGTAATCCTCACGTAGCGTTACGACTGTCAGTCGCCTACTCCAGAAAACCAGACCAGGAAATCAAGCCCAAAATGTACAGCGATCAAATTACCTTCGGCGCGACGTGAAATCCACAGTCCGGTTTTGAGGAAGCGCTTGAATATTCCCTCCTAACCCAGCGCAGAGTGCGCGTTACACCGCAGCGGCGGCGCGGCCCCCCTCTCCGCCCAACAACACGACCCTATTCCAGCGCGGCCCCCTCGCTACATGACAACCGAACGGACACGACCGCGTCCACGCCGGACCTTCAGTCAAGACACCACACGCGTTGGAGCGGCGCACCGCCAGAAACGTTCAGCAGCATCGCCCACCGGCCCGTGTTTCGTCCATCGCGGCCGCTGAGGGCGAACTCGGCGCTGCCGTCGCTCCAAGTGAGCGACTGTTTTTGTCGCTATGGATATGCGCTCGCGCAGCCTCGAGCCTGCTGAAGAGCCGAGCGCGCATGCGCGCGGGCAGCCGCCCCTTGCAAATGATTTCTTGGACAGTCCGAGGAATAAACGCTACGATGACGGCTGCTCGTTTGGTATATAAGTCACGTCCTTATACACGTCGTTATAAATATATAACGTTTGATGTGATTAACCGCTATTTTCACGTTAAGCCTTCAACGTAATTATAAGACGCAGTTTGCGGAGGAGGGGGTGGTCATGGCACGTTTCGTTGCGTTAAGTGATGTTACTTGAAGTTCGTCTTTTAACGTGGTCAAAACGATCCCGTGTGCGCACTTGTGAACGCACGGAGTGTGAAGGGGGCTATAGCGGAGCGGGCTGCCAACGACAGACGTTTCAGCTGACGTAGAGTGAGAAGCACAGCCCGGGTTGCTCCATCTTCAGCAGATCTAATCCTAAACACGGTGCACTTCCAGAGAATCGCGAGGTCACTGGAATATTACCGGACAGTTTGAAAACCGATCATCATACAATCTCTCTGTATGAGAAAAGATCAGTGTTTCCCAGAAGTATAGTAACACACGTTGTCTCTCCCACTTACAATTATCTTCACACTACGACTACTTTTACGAGAACAGATTTGTATTGCTGATTATTCATTTATTATTAATTTAGTTTTTTCACTCATTCAAGTATGGTGTAATCTGTAATATGAGAGGATATTCTTAGATAGTACTTTGTATTACAATTCTTTTGGGTAACCCAGGCCATTAGAAGAGAGTGTAACTTTATACAGCGAATTATACGGCGAAAACTGGGAGAGGGGGATAATTGTAGTAGTCTATTCGATCACATGACTAAAGCATTCAGTCGTGAATAACGTCTATACGCAATTATCTTAATTACCTACCTGACCTGCCTACCTGACAACAACTGTGAATGACGTAATGTCTCGCCAGGCCATTTCATATGCGTCCATAATTCTCCATGTAATTGGTTAACTCACAGTTCATTTGAATAAGGCGTGTTCGAGCTCAGACGAATACAAAACGGCACTGACGTGGGACTCCAGGCCCGTAGTGGAGCAGCCTACGTTAGGAGGTTTGAGACAGCGTGCAGGCCAGTCTGGGTTATTAAAATGGAAAAATCCAGCAAGTCAGTGCAACCAATAGGAACAGAGGGAGAGTGGCGCCCCATGGGAAATTGAGTTTTTCGGATTTTTCCTGATTCTCGTTTAAAGTGTAACCTGAAGCTTTTTGAAATTATTTGGTACAACTGCACCACAGCATGGAAAGTAGACTATTTTGAGACTGTTATGGACCAGTGAATACACGAGTATTTCATGGGTGTTGTTTATTTAGTCTGGCTATGAACCACTTTAACTGCTATATTGCTATATTTAGGTTTTTTTTTTTTGCTGGTAATTAATTTTGCTGGTAGTTAGAAAGACGTTGAGTGGCCTGTTTGAATGAGCTGGAGAGGAGGAGACTGTCCTACATGGGGATACGAGGCCTCCTATAGCTTCTCTCTCCTGCTCAGATATATTACTCATCTCACATGCTCTGAGCTTTGGCATAAGAAGGACAGGAAATGTCAACTTTCTGTATTTAGCCTAGCTGTGCCACGGGTATGGCACAATTAGTCCTGTAGAGGGGGGTAGTGATCAGGGGCCTCAGATCACAGGGCCCAAGGCAGCACAGAGACTGTGGAAGCTCCATTACAGGTGTGAAATTCATTAAATCAATAAACCTCTATGAATTAGGAAATATGCAATATCTTACTGGTTCTGAGTTGATACTGGATATTGGACATTGTCTGAACAGTGCAGAAGTTTGATTGTGTGTTTAATTGACATGTTATCACGGAGTTTAATGATGTAGTTATGATGGAGTTACAATGTAATTAACAACATAACAAACAACACACAGACAAACACTTACCTGTAACGTGTATATCGAACAGAGAGGAATCCAAATGCGGAAGTAGCTCGCTTTTATTTTCACAATTCACTCGTACAATGACAAGCAGGTTAGTCATAAGCATCAGGCTTAACAACATTAGGTTGTTCTTGGGAAGGTCGGGACGGTCCAGGGTCATAACAGGCGAGCAGAATCCAAGAGGTACAGAAGGGCTAGGCTGGTAACAGGGTCTGGGGAATAAGCAAGGGTCAGAACACGAGAAGACAGGCAGGCAGTAGAAACGCTCGGTATGCTGCATAGTCGGCAATACTTCGCGACTAGGAAGTAGCAGGAGGGTGTATAAGAGTGGTTGAAAAGGGGGCGTGGTAATGAGTGGCAGGTGTGGCTGGTTAGCGTAATCAGGTGGCATTCCTTACAGTACCCCCCCTCAAAGGAGCGGCTCCAGAAGCTCCACGGCGTGTAGGGGGTCGACCGCGGCGTCGGGGGGCGGGGAAGTTAGGGTGAGTAGCGTGGAAATCTGCGATCATGGAGGGACAAAGAATGTCCCTTGCCGGAATCCAGGCTCGTTCTTCGGGGCCATACCCCTCCCAATCCACTAGATACTGGAGCCCACCCCGCCTGCGTCGGGACTCCAAAAGCTCCCGGACCATGTAGGCGGGACGGCCGTCGATATCCAGAGGGGCTGGAGGACTAGTAGACACGGGGGAGTGGTGAACGGGCTGTAGTGAACAGGCTTCAGGAGGGAGACGTGGAAGACAGGGTTTATCCGGTAATGAGCCGGTAGGAGGAGTTTGTAGGTGACTGCGTTAACTCTGCGGAGTATTTTGAAAGGACCGATATATCGTGGACTTAGTTTTTTGCATGATTGTTTGAGGTGGAGATTTTGGGTGGACAACCATACCCTCTGTCCCGGGTGGTAGATCAATGACGGAAGACGACGGCGGTCTGCGTGTAGCTGGCGCGTATGTAGGGCGCGACGTAGATGTACATGTGCCCGCTCCCAGGTACGGGCACTGCGCTTAAACCATTCGTCTAGAGCTGGGATGTCAGCGGGGGTCTTGTCCCAGGGGAAAAACGCAGGTTGGTAACCATACACACATTGAAAGGGCGTGAGTTTGGTGGCGGAGCGTACAATGGAGTTTCGGGCATATTCCGCCCACGGGACGTATTTGTGCCAGTCGTGTTGGGAGATGCAGTACTGACGGAGAAACCTCCCGAGTTCCTGGTTGTAGCGCTCAACTTCCCCGTTAGATTGGGGGTGGTGACCAGACGTTAGACTGACAGTAATACCAAGGAGCTTACAGAAGCTCGTTTCCAAAGCGTTTCCAAAGCTGAGACGTGAACTGCGCCCCTCTATCCGAGACGATATCTTCAGGTAAGCCATAAACACGGAACACATAATGGAAGAGATCCAGAGCCGTTTCCATAGCAGTGGGTAATTTGGGGTGAGGAATGAGACGGCACATCTTGGAGAATCGGTCAACAACTACCATGATTGCGGTATTACCTCCTGAGGAGGGCAGATCTGTCACGAAGTCAATCGCAAGGTGAGTCCACGGTCGGAGAGGGATGGGCAAGGGAAGGAGTTTTCCTGTAGGAAGGGTACGGGGAGTGCGGGATTGGGCACACACTGAGCACGCCAGCACATAATCTCGAATGTCGTCTTCCCAGGACGGCCACCAGTAGCGTTGTGAAATTAGATGGCGAGTGCGCGTAATACCTGGGTGACCTGTGCCAGCTGTGTCGTGGGCGAGTTGGAGGATGCGCCCCGAAGGGATACGGGGACGTACTGTTTATTTTCCGGGCATCCTCTGGACTCGGATCGTCTCGCAAGGCTTCATCTAGTTCCTCCTGAACCTCCCATCTAATGACTGCGAGGAAGCAGGACTCTGGTAAAATGCCTTTGGGTTTTTTCTCCACTTCTTCCCTCTCGTAGATTCGAGACAGAGCATCCGCCTTTATGTTCTTCGATCCGGGTCTGTAGGTCACTGTGAAGCGGAATCGGGAGAAAAACAGCGCCCACCTGGCTTGACGCGGGTTCATACGTCGGGCTGACTTCAGGTATTCCAGGTTTTTATGGTCAGTATACACAATGAAGGGGTGCTCCGCCCCTTCCAACCAGTGACGCCACTGTTCGAGGGCGAGTTTGATAGCCAGTAGTTCCCGGTTCCCAACATCGTAATTCATTTCGGTCTGTGTCAGTTTTCTTGAAAAATAGCAGCAGGGGTACATTTTAGGTGGGTTCCCCTGTCTCTGAGAGCACAGCGCCCACCCCTACCTCTGAGGCGTCTACTTCCACGATGAACTGGAGTCGGGGGTCAGGAAGGTGCAGAATGGGAGCTGATGTGAATGCCCTTTTCAGGAGCGAGAATGCTCGTTCCGCTTCAGCGGCCCAGGTGACATTCCGATTTTTCCCTCCTTTCAGGAGATTAGTGAGAGGGGCAGCTACCTCACCGAATCCACGGATGAAGCGGCGACTGAAGTTTTTTTTTTTTTTTTTTTTTTTTTTTTTTTTTTTTTTTTTTTTTTGTGGGCCCACCTCCACCCCCCCATCTTTGGGGGACAACTTTATTTTTAAATAAGGATCAAATGAAATACATATCACATATAATATAATACAGAATAATAGTGATGAAAATAATTGGGGTGAGGTGGACCATGCAGGATAGTAGAGGAAAGAAAAAAGGGGGAGAGAGAGTGAGTAGGGAAAAAGACAGAAGGGCAGAAAGAACACAGCGCTAATGACCACTGCAATGGTTCATCAACTGCTGCTCCTGAAAGAAGAGCAGAAAGTGTGCCTAAGACATACAGCACAAATGACTGATGTGTGTGTACGTGAGTGTGTGTGTTTATGTAAGTGCACCCTAGGATATATGTACGGAATGCACTTACTAGCGAGGTTAGAAAGCTGCGATAACCTTCTGCCAGAGGCCAGAGGCAGGCAGAGAGAGACCAGGGGATCCCGCCCACCCGTGGCCCCTCAGGGGGGCAGTGGAGCCCCAGGGCCGCACTTCCCAGTGATCCCCGCATGCCCGCCCCAGTGGCCGGAAATGGAGACCCCCGCACAGCACCCCTCCAACCACGGGGCGCAGGCCCAGGGGAACCAGAGGAAACAGAGCCCCCCCCCCCCCCCGGATGACCCCCCCCCCACGGGCCAGTAGCAAGGCCCAGCCCCTCGCCCCCGAGAACCGTCCAACACCCAGCAGGGCCGCCCCGGACCACAACCGCCCAGCGGAGCGGGCCAATCGACGCGCCGGAACACCAGGCCGGGCCCCGAAACCCCAAGGCGCCCCCTCTCTGGATGGGAGAAGTGACCACAGAGGAGCAGTCGCGTGAGGACCGGGCACGACAAGCCCCAGACCCAGAACCAGCTGTCCTCACACATACACTCTGTCATATATACATTCACTCCCATATATATACCCACACATGTTCACCCGCACACCTTCACCCCCATATACTCCCCCACACCTTTGTTCACACCCTTATACACTCCTACATACCTATACACACCCTTTTATATACATCCTCTTTATGTGTCCACCCACACACAACCATATATATATACACACCCACCCATACTCGCCTTCCTATATGGACCCTCACACATATATACACCATGTACATCCCCATATACAAACATATACACTCCCCCACACCTTCACCCCTCTCCATATACATTCTAATGTACATATATACACCCACAAATATACGTACACATTTACCCCAATACATGCACACACGCACTCATATATACACCCCCCCTCCCAACACGTACATATTCATCCACCTATACAAAAGGGGACAAGGACAAAGACTGGACAAAGACACACACTCATCCACCTTCACATCCCCTCCGCGGCGGGGGCAAGTGGATGGCCCACCCAGGACCAGTAGTAGCTACAGGATGCCAAGCCCCCGCACCGGCATCCAATCTCTGCCCCGGCAGGGAGCAGGAAACGGGTGAGGGAGGTCCTTCCCTCCCCTCCACCCCCAGCGGCGACTGAAGTTAGCGAAACCCAGGAATCGCTGCAGTTCCTTTGTGGAGCGGGGTCTCGGCCAATTAGCGACCGCCTCTACTTTCTCGGAGTCCATGGAGATCCTGCCAGGGGACAGAGTGCATCCCAGAAAGGTTAATGAGGAACGATGAAACTCGCATTTCTCCGCCTTCACGTAAAGGTTATGTTCTCGCAGGCGTTGTAACACCGCTGAGACGTGTTTAATGTGTTCTGAGATAGACGAGGAGTAAACGAGGATATCGTCGATGTAAACAAACAAAAAAACATCTATAGGCATGTCTCGAAAAATCTCGTCCATGAATGCTTGGAACACGGAGGGGCTGTTAGTTAGTCCATATGGCATTACTAGGTACTCATAGTGCCCTCTGGCGGTAACAAAAGCAGTTTTCCATTCGTCGCCCTCCCTGATACGGATTAAATTGTAGGCACTCCGTAAGTCCAGTTTTGTGAATATATTAGCTCCGATCAGCCGTTCCTGTGAGGCAGTGATAAATGGGAGTGGGTAGGCGTATTTAGAGGTGACTGCATTCAGGGCGCGATAATCAATGCAAGGGCGTAATCCCCCATCCTTCTTCTCCACAAAGAAAAACCCCGATGCCACAGGAGACGTGGATGGTCGAATAAAGCCCTTCTGTAGAGCCTCGGTGACGTAAGACTCCATCGCCTGGTCCTCAGGCCGTGATAAGGGGTAAGGTTTCGTTTTGCGAGGTAACGGGGCTCCAGGCAAGAGGTCGATAGCGCAATCGCAGGAACGATGAGGAGGCAGACGACTGGCACTGTCGCTGTTGAAGACGTCAGAAAATGGGTGATACTGTGCAGGAATGACGGCGGAGAGGGGGGTGTCGGGACTTTCTACGGAAGAGAACCGGAGTGGAAGGTGAATGCATTTTCTGAGGCAATGGTCCTTCCACCGTACGAGTTCTCTTTTCTTCCAGGAGATTTCAGGGTCGTGCGTTGACAGCCACGGGAAGCCGAGTATGATAGGGTCTCGGGGCGTAGATATGAGGAAGAAATCTCGCATCTCGTTGTGGAACAGACCGATGCGTAGTTCGATGGGACTGGTACGTAACGTAATTTCACCCTCTCCTAGGGGTTGACCATTTAATTAATTTATTTTCAATGGTGGTTCTACAGGTAAGGTGGGGAGTTTCAACTGATATGCCAGGTCTCGATCTAGGAAATCACCTGCTGCGCCTGAGTCTACTAGAGCGGATAGGTCAGTATTGACACCCCCCCACACTACTTGTACGGGTAAATTCACTTGGCTGTTTTTCTTAATAGCCAGTAAGGGTTGGCAAGTGAGTGGGGACCTGCCCAGTTGCACGAACTCTTCGGTGCTCGGAGGGCTTGAACACTCGCGGGAGAGAGGTGCACAAGGCGTGGATATGGGATCGCAAACAGACAGGTGGGAAACCAATATTCTGTCAATGGTTATAGCGGTTTGAATAACTTCCGACAAGGTGAGGACGTCATTCCGACTGGCGATTTTAACCTGTAAGTCGGTCCTTAGGCCACGACAGAACACCGTCTTCAAGGCTGAGTCACTCCATCCACTCCCTGCTGCTAGAGTGCGGAATTCCCTTGCAAATTCGGCCGCACTACGTTGTCCTTGTTTGATCTCGCAGAGTCGATCCCCCACTTCACGACCGTCCGCGGGATGATCAAATACAGCCTTGAGCACAGCGGAGAACTGACTTTCGGATTGGAGGGCTGGATCGTTGCTGTCCCATAATGCCGTACCCCAGGCACCAGCCGCCCCAGTGAGGAATGACAGGATGAATCTGACCCGCTGTAGTTCGGCCTGGAATTGAGTTGGGTGAGACGAGAAGTATATGGAGCACTGCATAAGGAAGTTCCTACAGCGATCCGGAGACCCATCGTAGCGCTCAGGTTCCGCCGCTGGAATATTCATAGAGACAGAAGTGGGAGTGGGATGGATGTGTACTACTTCCTTGAGGGCTGCGAGGGTACCTTCTTGGTGCCGAACGATCTCGGTTAGATCGTGTACCGTCTTGGCGAGGTCGGTGATGGTAATTTCCGCTGGATCCATATGCTGGCGAAGTATTTCTGTAACGTGTATATCGAACAGAGAGGAATCCAAATGCGGAAGTAGCTCGCTTTTATTTTCACAATTCACTCGTACAATGACAAGCAGGTTAGTCATAAGCATCAGGCTTAACAACATTAGGTTGTTCTTGGGAAGGTCGGGACGGTCCAGGGTCATAACAGGCGAGCAGAATCCAAGAGGTACAGAAGGGCTAGGCTGGTAACAGGGTCTGGGGAATAAGCAAGGGTCAGAACACGGGAAGACAGGCAGGCAGTAGAAACGCTCGGTATGCGGCATAGTCGGCAATACTTCGCGACTAGGAACTAGCAGGAGGGTGTATAAGAGTGGTTGAAAAGGGGGCGTGGTAATGAGTGGCAGGTGTGGCTGGTTAGCGTAATCAGGTGGCATTCCTTACATTACCACGAGACATAACCACAAACGAAGGAGAAAGCAAAGGAGACTGGCGGCTTCCAAAAGTGGCTGGTTATTCTGTGACTGGCAGAGAGTGCCAACAAAAAGGAAGCGATCACGCCAAGTCTCAGGGAAAAAGAGGAGTTTAATGAATAACGTGCGCAAACCAAAGTGTGCAAACCAAAGACCCGTGAACTGCTCCAAATTAAGGAAACAATAACCAGCAGTCAACTGGTACAAAGACAAGACATATATAGACAAACAAACGATCATCAGGTGAGGGTGATAATAGGCCCCACCCACCTGAGGGACGCACACAACGCAACAACAACAGGACAACTGCCGCTGTGACGGAGGTGACCGGTAGGGGGAGCCTCCCTCACCGTGACAGTAGCCTTGGTCTTTCACTTCCTCTTTCTCTTTTCTACATGTCTAAAGTTTGTTTTGAGTTTCCATGGTTACAGTTTAGAAGTATTTATATCTTGTTGGTTGAGTGATGAGAACTGGACACCAGAACATGGCGTGTGTCCCTGTGTGGACACTCAGGAATTCTCTAGTGCTCTTCCTCTGACTGCTACCCTTGTGTCCTTCAGTGAGACAAACTGCTCCAGGGGAATGAAGTGTAGCAGCCCTGCCTCCCATTTCCCTCCCCAGCATGGAGGACCTGAACAGCACTGAAAGCCCCTCCACTGCACTCAGATAAAAGACTGACTCTACTATTAACCTTATATAAGACTTGGTGAAGCATTAGAGTCTCTGCAGGCTAAAGGAGGAAATATGTAGCCTGTAGATACAAACGTATTCTAGACACACAACACAGACACTTAATATATAGTGGAAACCACCACTGCCCCAGATATATGTTGTGACCATGACAACACAGGAAGACCTGAGCCTTTGTGTCTTTCACACATTACTGGGGCGGAGATCATTTCTATCTCTAAGTTTAGCTGATCTGTTCTGTTCCACTTCTTTTACAACTGACCACTTTGTATAGGTCAGCACACCCATTCTCTGAACAGGTGAAACAGTAGCAAAGGAATTACCTTTGACATGCTTAGGAAATCCAGTCATGTAAATATTCTCAGATTAACATTATTTATGTTGAGGATGTCTTCATTCTCACTTTGTTTAAGTGTGAATAGCTGTAAGGGATGGAGGTTTTTGAATAGTGCTGTTTATAGGAATGAGAGTTCCTAGGTCCAGATTATGCTAATTAACCAGAATGTTCAATCTTAACTGAAATGTCTCCTCATTCAAAGATCAGCTGTATCCCATTTATATTCCAGAGCTGCTGAATCTTGGAGAGAGAAGAAATGAACAGTTTGAGAAATTAACATGTTCAAAGTATCTCAACAGATCTAACAATGCGTCCCATTTTGTTTATCATACTCAATGCTCCTATCTGTGAGTAGTATATTAACTCCTCTTATTAGTCTAATCTGTGAGTAGTAAACTAACTATCCAGTATCACTCACCCCTGAACTGATGAAGTGCTTTGAAAAACTGGTGTGAAGTCACATCATTTCATTCCTACCACCTGGAGCCTGGAGCCATATCAGTTTGCATACAGAACTAAGAGCTTTACAGAGGACACTGTAGCCAGAGTCCTTCACACTGCACTGACCCACCTAGAACTCAGGTAGCTACATTCAGCTGCTTTTGTGGACTACAGCTCGGCATTTAATACAGTCCTACCTCACTGTATGGTATGTACACAATTAGTGTAAACCCCACATCTCCCCACAGGGGGTTAGGGTAGACCATCACATCTCCACACAGGGGGTTAGGGTAGACCATCACATCTCCACACAGGGGGTTAGGGTAGACCATCACATCTCCACACAGGGGGTTAGGGTAGACCATCACATCTCCACACAGGGGGTTAGGGTAGACCATCACATCTCCACACAGGGGGTTAGGGTAGACCATCACATCTCCACACAAGGGATTAGGGTAGACCCTCACATCTCCACACAAGGGATTAGGGTAGACCCTCACATCTCCACACAGTGGGTTAGGGTAGACCATCACATCTTCAAACAGGGGGTTAGGGTAGACCATCACATCTCCCCACAGGGGGTTAGGGTCGACCATCACATCTCCACAAAGGGGGTTAGAGTAGACCCCTACATCTCCACACAGGGGGTTAGGGTAGACCCCAACATCTCCACACAGAGATTTAGGGTAGACCATCACATCTCCACACAGAGGGTTAGTGTAGACCATCACATCTCCACACAGGGGGTTAGGGTAGACCATCACATCTCCACACAGTGGGTTAGGGTAGACCATCACATCTCCACACAGAGGGTTAGTGTAGACCATCACATCTCCACACAGGGGGTTAGGGTAGACCATCACATCTCCACACAGAGGTTTAGGGTAGACCATCACATCTCCACACAGTGGGTTAGGGTAGACCATCACATCTCCACACAGAGGGTTAGTGTAGACCATCACATCTCCACACAGGGGGTTAGGGTAGACCATCACATCTCCACACAGAGGTTTAGGGTAGACCATCACATCTCCACACAGAGGGTTAGGGTAGACCATCACATGTCCACACAGAGGGTAAGTGTAGACCATCACATCTTCAAACAGGGGGTTAGGGTCGACCATCACATCTCCACACAGGGGGTTAGAGTAGACCCCTACATCTCCACACAGGGGGTTAGGGTAGACCCCAACATCTCCACACAGAGGGCTAGGGAAGACCCCCACATCTCCACACAGAGATTTAGGGTAGACCATCACATCTCCACACAGAGGGTTAGTGTAGACCATCACATCTCCACACAGGGGGTTAGGGTAGACCATCACATCTCCACACAGTGGGTTAGGGTAGACCATCACATCTCCACACAGGGGATTAGGGAGGCCCCTACATCTCCACACAGGGGGTTAGGGTAAACCATCACATCTTCCCACAGGGGGTTAGTGAGGCCCCTACGTCTCCACACAAGGGGTTAGGGTAGACCCCTACATCTCCACACACGGGGTTAGGGTAGACCATCACATCTCCACACAGAGGGTTAGGGTAGACCATCACATCTCCACACAGGGGTTAATGTAGACAATCACATCTCCACACAGGGGGTTAGGGAGGCCCCTACATCTCCACACAGGGGGTTAGGGTAGACCATCACATCTCCACACAAGGGGTTGGGACAGTTCCCACTGTCTCCAGAGAGCCCAGTACATCACAAAGGACACATCCCACCCTGGTCTCCATCTGTTCCAACTGCTACCGTCAGACAGTTGGTACAGAGCCATCCAAGCAAATATCAATACATAAGACAAGTTATGTTCACTGTGCAATACATGGATCTCTGCAATTGAGTTAAATTAACAGTTCTTAAATCATTTATTCATTATTTTTGTTTTATTGCTTGTTTGCACTGTTGTGGAGTCTAAAGTTATTTTTATATTGAGTATGGTGATAAGTTGGGCTAAGTGAGAGAATTTAAAACAGGAACTATACCACCTTCTTTTTCTCTCTCTCTCTCTCTCACATTGCTTTAACTGAAACAACACAGGAAATGTCCTTTTTTTAAACACAGTCGTTCAGTCAGTCATTACTTGACAGTATGGAGCTCGGTCCACTCCCTGTGATGCTGTGTGAGTAAATGTTCTCTTTATGTCTTCATTAGAGTGAGTGGTGCTGTATTAAGTTCGTGTAATATCCAGTGTGAGGATCCTGAGTGATGAGGGCCAGTGGGATAGTTGTGTTGTTCCCTCAGAGGGGAGCATCAGAGATCCAGTTCTCTATGGTCAGGTGTCCTGGATGGTGGAGCTTAAACCGTCTGGATGTCAGAGCTTAAACCGTCTTTACCTGCTACAGACCACGTGAACTCACAGCTCTAACGTGATTCATATAAATACATCACACTTCTTTGAAGAATTTAAAATGAAAGTCACGTGCACACAGTACTGTACTGTATTAAATACATTGTGAGGGTGCACGTTTATTGGTGGATATTGTAGCCAATGCAAATGATTTGTTCAGATGCTCTGACCAATCAGCAGAAAACTGTCACTCAGCACAAAGGCCAGATGCTATTTTTCAGTTTGTCTCCAGTGTTTTCTTAAAAATAATAATTGTAGTGTTTGTTCTCTTTTCCCTACTTTTGTAGTGCTGATTTCACATGTTCAAGTAAGACCTGCTCAAGGTAATTTCTACCTGTCACGGTTTGTCCTGCCCTCACATGTCAATAATGTTTTGTTTATGTAGCCATGGGGTCCTGTCATCCGTATTCCCTCCGTGTGTTTTGTAGTGTCTTGTATTTAAATCCTATGTTTAGTATTGTTTGTCTCTGGTCATTGTTGTTTTTGCATACAGCCTGTTTTGCTATCATATTTGTGTTTTCTGTTTATAAGGTGAGTCTCCTCCAGTCTCTCTGATCATCAGTCCCAACAGAACTCAACACTTTTATGGTGACTCTCTCTCACTGAGCTGTGAGGGACAGAGTGATTCTACTGGATGGAGAGTGATACAATACACACACAGATGGAGTGTGTTAGATTGTTTATCAGGCTGGGGATCAGTTACAAGATCTCTTCACTAAACACGTAGACAGAGCTTTATCCTGGTCATATTCTTAACACACATCTATGCTCACATGAAGACCTGCATTTGATAGTGATGACAAAGCACCAAAGCACTTCTGTGAGTCACTCTGGACAAGGACATCTGACAAATCCTGTACATGTAAATGATCATGAACAGAATACAAGGAAAACAGAGAAGCTCATGCACACACATTAGTTACATATGGTCACTCCAGACATGTAAAGTTACTGGTACATCATTTATAAAGGCTCTATAAATGTTTTATAAGGGGGCTTTACACAGCACGTTAATCTGTAACCCCACGTTTATGAGGAAACACTGCCACCTTGTGGCACAAATATTAAATAAAGTGTTCACGTGGAATCAAAATACATCAATTACTAGAAGAGGCTTGTTCATAAAATAATGACAAAAGGGAAAACTGCAATACTGTATAACTACACAAGATTTCACAAAACAATAACTATACAAACAGATGTTTGGGCTAACAACCTCTCACACAGAAAGGGAGGGTTCTCAGCATCTGTGTGTATCTGTGTGTTACTGTCCAGACAAAGTGTATTTATTTCAAATGTTTTTTTCCAGGTCCTTCAAGGTCAGATACGTTCCCCACTCATGTCCTGGTTGGTTTGTCTGTGGGTCCAAGTTTGGTTCTGTTCTCCATCTTATTGGTCCTGCTGTGGTGTTACAGAACCAACAAAGGTCTGATATTAGCCACAGTTCATTTATGCACAATTTAAATATTATACTTGTGTATGATATTAGACATGACACAATTCATTACATTATTTCTGTGTTGCCCAGGTGTAGAATGTCTGTGTCGCTCAACTGGAAATCAATCAGACACCAGTCAGACATCAGATCGGACCCAGCGAGGTTCAGGAGGTGAGTGGAGTCAGGCAGGATAAACACCACTGTACACTTCTCAGACAATCAGACACAGACAACTTTACTCATATTGTAATGACCCGGGTACACAGGGTAAAAGAGTCGACACAAATGTGGAGAGATGGTGGGTTTATTTTTTAAACATTGAGGGATACACATGGGAGAGGGAGAGAAGAACAAACAACCTACAGACACACTAGACACAGATTTCTGTGAACGACGCAGCATATTGAACAAGATGCTAACGAAACAATGAAGAAATCTAATTCAATACAACATGAATCTACAAATACGTACAACCGAACATCACCAAAAGCATAGCACAACAGAACAGTCACACGAGTACACACAACGACAGCAGGATAAGAACAAAGAATTACTAGACTAGGAACATAAACCACAGGTATGAACTATGATTATTCAAACATAAGAGACAAAGTAGACAAGGACAG
The DNA here is from genome assembly GCA_020368025.1 of Brachyhypopomus occidentalis. Lineage (NCBI taxonomy): Eukaryota > Metazoa > Chordata > Actinopteri > Gymnotiformes > Hypopomidae > Brachyhypopomus > Brachyhypopomus occidentalis. The sequence continues at coordinate 448,824 of JAGXOD010000103.1, forward strand.
CGTAACATAACATAACTGTCACAAAAATGCTCCTTGATTATTTAACTCTTGCAGGCCAGACAACCCTCCAGATCACACAGACAACAACAACAAAAAACTGTTGTGGCATAAGTAACTTTATTGGTAACAAAAATGAATATATTAAACATGACTGTTGTTTACCAGGCCATAGCCACTCCGGGGTGAGGAAGTGAAGTCACAACCTCTCCTTACTCAACCCAGCCTACACGTTACCCTGTGGTGGCACTAATCTCTTAATCTGCCGACCAGCGATTTAAACATTCACACTCACACGCGGTACCGTATACAGCCAGTCCAATTAAAACTCTGTCCAATGCAAACACATCCAGTAGGGCGCAACAATGTCGTCTTGTTAATTCTGGAAGAACTGTTCCCTGTTTATAGTCAGTCCTTAATCCTTTTGCTGCGACAATGATCAGTCTCAGGTGGGGGACACCCCCTCCCCTTACAAAAATAAGAGTCCATAATCCCATGGACATAACATGAAAACCAGCTATACAGTAAAGCCCAGAAGCCTCTTGTAGTGACTAACACACTGTACTCTGTACCAGACGAAGCTACAGACGATCCCAGTGATGTGACTTATGCTCAGGTCATGATACACAACAACAGCAGGAATAAAGGTACATCCACATCATCCTCACCCTGGGGTTTAGTCCACTCATCACCCTCACACTGGGGTTTAGTCCACTCATCACCCTCACACTGGGGTTTAGTCCACACATCACACTCACACTGGGGTTTAGTTCACACACTGGGGTTTAGTCCACTCATCACCCTCACACTGGGGTTTAGTCCACTCATCACCCTCACACTGGGGTTTAGTCCACACATCACCCTCACACTGGGGTTTAGTTCACACATCACCTTCACACTGGGGTTTAGTTCACACTCCACCCTCACACTGGGGTTTAGTTCACACATCACCCTCACACTGGGGTTTAGTTCACACATCACCCTCACACTGGGGTTTAGTTCACACATCACCCTCACACTGGGGGGTTGGGGTTTAGTCCACACATCACCCTCACACTGGGGTTTAGTCCACACATCACCCTCACACTGGGGTTTAGTCCACACATCACCCTCACACTGGGGTTTAGTTCACACATCACCCTCACACTGGGGTTTAGTTCACACATCACCCTCACACTGGGGTTTAGTCCACACACCACCCTCACACTGGGGTTTAGTTCACACACCACCCTCACTCTGGGGCTTAGTTCACACACACACATACATCAGCAAGTCATAGACACATTTTCATAGAATATCTGATTAGATGTACCACAGACTATCAGTCTGCATAGACTGATCTAAACACATGTGTCATAATCTCATAATCTCCCATATCAGACAGGACTGTTCCAGTTCAGGTTGTTTTGACTCAGATTCAGTCAGGAGGAGTAACAGGTTTTTTGTAACTACTCAGTGTAGAATGCAGTCTGATCTACAACATGCATGATGGGATGTTTGCTGATTTGTTAGAAAGCTAAAGGTCAGTGAGAGGTCATGACTGCTTGTTTTGGTTTTGTTCTGTGTTACTGTAGATGCTGGTGCTGGACCCAGTGACGTCACTTATGCTGAGGTTAAAATGAAACCCATAAACAAACCAAAGAAAAAAGAAGGTACATGGAGAGTCTTTGGTGCCCCCTAGTGGCAAAGCCAGATACAGTGGGCTTTACAAATCATTTAGAATCTAAGTTTGGATTCAACACGCAGTAATGTTGTGTGCTTTGTGATCCACTGTATTCAGGTCATGTTCTCCTTATTTGAGGGGTTTTAGTTCTTCCAGTGGTCTAATTCAGTCTCTTTTGCCCCTACTAGAGAAGACCAGTGTGGGGACAGACACTGTGTACTCAGAGCTGAGGCTGGACACACAGAAAGGTCAGTACAATGAAATGTAGACTAACCCAGTGAGCAGATCATTTCATAGAGTGTTTACTGATCTCCATTCATTACTGCATGTTTCAGCTCGTATTGTGTTATTTTTAACAAACACGACCAGTGTAAAGCACAACATGTAAATACATTAAATAACAACATAAACAAGAAACAAGTGTAACACACAACAGTAATGAGACAAGTAACAGGTACGACAGATGGACACACCCACGTAGAGCCACACCAAAGGAAATACATATATGGACCTAAACGAAGTCCACACATACACACACCTGAAGGGAGGGGTCAGGGGCTGTACCTTGGCATATTTGTAGGTTAACAAAGACGATCTGATCCTAATGAATGTTTCCTAAATGATCTTTTCAATGTTGTTGAAAATCAGAGACTTCATGGGCAGAAGACTGAGGGAAACGAAGTTTATCATCTTGTGTTTCTCACGCCAAGCTTCAACACCAGCAGACGTTTAAACTTGTTCAAGCGTCCAGTCATTTATTTAGTAACATTTTACTTGTTCTCTGAACTTTCACCCTAAAACCTTTTTGTACTTATTCTTTGCTTTTTAATTTGAGCAGTTAATTATGAGAAGTGATTTTGGCAGACTGTGTCAGTAAACACTCTCATCTTTGTAGAAAGCTGAAGGAATCTTCTGCTGTGTCATTGTCTGGTATTGCAGGGGTCTCAACACTCCACTATAAAGTTTCATGCTTGGTAGAAGTTAACTGGTATGGGAGAGTAGCTGAACTTTCTGGAATGCCTCCCTGATTTGTTCATTATGTATTAGCATGAATCCTGTCTCTCTGTGTAATGTAAATGCCTTGGTTACCCCAGTCTGCCAGTGTCCTGAATGGTTCCTCCAGACAGTGATTCCTGGAAAGGCCTAACATCTTCAGCAGGTAATGACACTGGTCAACTAATGACACCAGAATCACAACTATTGCTTTAGTACAGTGGGAATATGACAGAATTGGATCATTGAATCACTATTACTTTATTATTGTGTGAATATTATAGTGTGAATTGGAACTTTTATTGGTTTTATCATTGATGTAATAATCCTTTTGCAATTACATTTTGAATAAAGAACATTGACTATTTTGTTTTATTATATTTTTATGCAAATACAAAAGGCAAATATGTGGAAAAAAGGCAAAAAATGTTACATATACTTAAAATATTTTTGGTATTCACCAGTGATAGACAATAGGATGTATAATATTGTTACTGATAGATGACTTAAAATATTTTTTGCTACCCCACAAGATTAAAACAATCCATAGGCAAAGGATTCCACATTAGGACGATATTGTCATTGCATTGTTCCCTTTAAAGACAAAAAACACAGGTGTTCATGGTCACTGTAACGGGTATGATGAGGGATAAATCCCTTTATTAATCATATTTAAATAAAACTCAGGCCAAACGGTAAATGAACTCAAAAACTAAGGTAGTCCAAATAGGAATGCAGGTCCATAGGCAAAGTGATCCTGGAACAGAGGGCGCAGAGACGTCAGGGCAGCGCTTCTCATCAGGCTTCTTGAATGTGCAGCACTGGACAGCAGGAACGGGCTTAAATGTGCATGAGGAACAGTGCACAGGTGTAAAACTGGTCATTAGGATGAGACAAAAACTAACAGGTGTTCATGGGTCGTGTTCTGGTGGGTGCCCTCCAACATCTCAACCTCATTATCCCCTCCATAGCCGAGGAAGAACAGAGACTGAGAAACTAACGACCGTCAGGTCGTATGAACCATAGACAACGACGCTGAAGTTGGTTACTTATTCGCAGTTTCCGATTCGTTTGGCTACTTATTCGCAGCTCCATATTCGGCGGCTGAATTTGGTTCCATATTCATAAAGGGTGTGTTCACGATGCGCGTTTGCTGTGCGATTTGTTTAAAAGAGAGATTAAACAAACAAACATAGGATCATACATTTAAGAGGTTATTGTTTCCCATACTGATTTTGTGAGTGTAGAAAAAAATATTCAAATATAATGAAAGCATTCCTTTTGTAAAATGGTTTCATGTCATTCCAATTGTATGCAATTTGTACATAACTGATTTCATCAGTATTTCTAATGTAAGGAAAATATATTCTTAGAAATACTCTTGATTTTAGATTTGAAAGCTAAAAACACAGACATGCTGTTTTAGAACACAAATGAATTGGAAGAAGAAATACCAGCTCAGGTTTTAGGGTTTAGTAACCACAAACTAGACAAAGGATATTTTCAAAAATTGTTGTCCTGTTGGATTTGTGCATCCTCAGGTGGGGGCAAAGTGGGGCTCACGGGTGGGAGGAATTTTGGAACTTCAACTAGGGACGTCGGAATCCAAAGACACTGGCACACACACGCCCCTACACACACGATGAATATTGACTCCACATGGTTTTTTGCAGGTGAGCACTAATTTCCCCTTTTCTTCACTGTGGACAAACACAACACTGAGTTTAATGGGGACTATGTAGCACATTCACTCCTGTACAGCACCATTGAACACACCAGCAGATATTGTACAATGTAGACTGGATGAACTAGTTTAATCTCTTAGTCCAGTGTTCCTCATTCCCAGTGAGGGTTGAACTGGTTTCATTCCTAAACCAGTATTCACTACAGAGTTGTGTTAAGCGTGATGCATGGACTCAGTGATCACTTTAACTACAGTGATCACTTTATTAACAACATTCTCTACATCATCATTAGCTGAACTCAGAAGAACACTCACATTCCTACATCATCATTACCTGAGCTCAGTACAACACTCACATTCCTACATCATTATTACCTGAGCACATTAGGAATGTCTCCCTCTCTGAAGTTACATGGAGGGTCCAGGAATGTGCATCATAGGTGGCCTGGACCTGTGGGTTTATATATATAGAGAGGAGCAGAACAGAAGGAGGAGGGCGGCATGGCGGTTTGGGCTGCTCTGTGTGGGTTTGCATGTTCTCCCTGTGCCTGCGTGGGTTTTCTCCGGGTACTCCGGTTTCCTCCACAGTCCAAAGGAACATGCATATTAGGTTGATTGGTTACTCTAGACTCTGGGTGCCCGTAGGTGTGAGTGTGTGTGTGTGCGTGTTGGCCATGTGGTGAACTGGCGAACTGCCCATGGTACCCTGCAACCGCCCGGAGGTTTTAAGGTGGCTCCAGCCCCATTGACCCGATGACTAGTGAAGTGGCGGTACGGATAATGAATGAATGCATGAGAACAGAAAGGAGATACAGGAGCAGTTGCCTATCATTTGTGTAATAGACACCAAGAGTGTTACAGAAGACACCTCCTGGAAATCAGCAACATCATCCACTGTGGTGACAAAGCAATAAATAGGTCATCTGTGAACCGCAAAGCCAGTTGAAGTTCCTGCAAGTGGGTTTACAACAAGAACAAAAGGACTTCCTGACTCTTGCCTATGAGGCACCCTGCGGTCAGTGTGCACAGAGGAAGAAGCGGACAAAGATCCTGACTGCTGAAGGGCGGAGAAGTGCTGGTGGTGGGTCAGCCAGATTCTTCAAAGAGGAGAGAGCCAGATGAGAACCAAGGCAAGTCACCTATTACAGGGCTTTCTTACTGATGACTGTTTGTAATGTTTGGCAATGATCAACATGTAATCATCTTAAGAGGTTAGTGGGAGGCCAAGCAGGTGCTGGTGCTTACCCTTACCCTGTTCTCCCAGTCTTGTTTGTTGCATGTTTGTATTTATACTCACTATAGGATTAGCTTCTCTGAGCAAAGTAGCTTGATACATACATTTTAGCTAGTTCTTTGCTTACATTTCAGACCTAGCTTTGATCTAACTTTTAGATGTAAGACACACCAGTATCTTCCAGTTAATAGTTTCATACATAAGGCATTTTCCTCCATTTCCATTTACTTTAATCATCATACCTTTTGGGTTGGTTAACATTGGTTTAAATGGTCAGTGGAGTTTTCTGTTTCATAGTTAGTGTAACTTCAGTTGGTTTGTCCTTCCTCTGAATAATTAATAGCTTGATTAACTCCCTGAACCTAAAACAAGTTTTCGACCTTATGTGCATAACGCATGCATTATAACGTTAAATTGTTGATATCTATTAATCAATGAAATTTCAGGGCGGTGCCCCTTTATAATAATGTGGCATTAATTCGTATATCTTAATTTTGTTTCTCTCAATCTACTATTTTATTATTTATATTATTCCATATATAAATAAACTTGCTTTGCGTAGGCCATCAACTCACAGTGTCGTTACTCACATCTTAAAATTGGATCAACCACCATATGGTGCAAACGTGCCCCCACCTGAAGGATTACCAATTTCACAATCACAAACGGCAACAAACTGATAAACAACTCAAACCTCCTTATTTATCCATTCCATGTATAATAAAAAAAAGAAGAAAAGAAAAACACGTTTTGCACTTTGTATTGCAATTTAATTGAATTGAATTGAATACTCTGTGGCTCCTTTGCTGACATCAGTGAACAGCTAAGTATACGTCAAGCCTGCTGGTCTCTGTCCTGGGCAGTTGGGATGTTTCAAGGTAGGAAACATAGGAGCCTGTAACAATGCAGAACAAATGCAGTTTGTAACGGAAGGCGACTGCACATCACATCTTAATGGCTGAAAACACAGCTAGTTTCATAAATGAAATTACTCAAGTCTCGCTTCGGGTCATTAGGATTTCAAAAAGGGAGGAGATTTCAAAAGGGAGAACTGCCTCATGTAATAGTTCATATCTAAAGCTCACCTCCTCCACCACTTGTTCTTTTTTTGTATGTTTCATTCCCTGAACCTCACTGTTCTTTTCCTCCTCTCCATCCCTCTCTTCAGTTTTCCTTTTTCCACTACTTTCCTGATGTTTCAGATCAGTGACATGTCTCTGATGGATCTGAAGACAAATTCTATCACTGTTGCTAATGTGATTTTTCACAATACAGTACATTCCATACAAACAGTGGAACACACTTTTCCAGCTCCTCCCCACATACCTGTTCCACAGCATCTTTGTAGCTCTGGAAATAACGCTTCCATGCACGTTCACGGTAGATGACATGTCTCTGATGTTTCTGAAGACAAATTCTATCACTGTTGCTAATGTGATTTTTCTCAATACAGTACATTCCATACAAACAGTGCAACACACTTTTCCAGCTCCTCCCCACATACCTGTTCCAAAGCATCTTTGTAGCTCTGTATATAACGCTCCCATGCACGTTCACGGTAGATGCACGTCTGGCAATTATGTGGTGTGGAATTGGGATGAATAGTGACAGATCTTGAGGCATGTTCACACATTGAAGTGGTTACTGGTGTCCTACTGATCTCGCCATTCATGTCATCCTGAGGGGTAGAAGCTCCTTGGGAGAAAAGTGGAGCAGTGGTCACAGCAGGAACAACAGCAGAGACCTCCAGGTCAATCAAAACATCCTCCGGGTCAATCAAAACATCCTCCAGGTCAATCAAAACCAGAGGAGCCTAAGAAACAGAAACAGAAATGTTAACAGGACTGCTAAAATGATTCTTCACTAAGATTACACAATGAGCAGAACAGAGCCATCTCCCCAGCCCACAAGCAAACCTGTTCATGAGCTCCATCCTGCTGGAGGAGCTTCTGGGCATTCAGGTTGGTGATGGGTGGCAGACGAGTTCTGGCATCCCACATGCGTCGAGATTCAGAAGGTGGAGAGGCTGCTGGCACGATCTTTGTGCTTCTAGGCCAAACACTAGGGGAGCTGCTCCAACAGTGCGTCTGGAGCCACCTGCCCAAGTGGATGTCGGAGTGACATTTGCCCTGCTGGTAGTTTTAACGAAGGGCTTCAAGGCAGAAGCAGAAACAGTGCACCTGTCGATGATGGAAAACAATTTCTCCCTTCTTTTAGCTTCTGCCTGGGCTGTCTCTTTGTTTTCTCCATCAGGCACAATGTCAGCACTCTTCCCTGTCAAAGGCATTATATGTTCTAGTCGAGGTAAAAGCAAACAAAATCCTGCGAGTTCACGTTGAGTAACAATTGTCCCGAATCGCTGCTTTATATACTGTATTAAGAGTGACGCCACAGTGACTCAACTGTGATGATGATGATGGAATGATATTTCCAGATTGAAGGGGTATTCTAATTAGTCCTTATGAAATTATGCTTACATAAAATCAGTTTTATACAAACACATTTAAACACATTTTTATTAGTATTTCATTTTATTGTGCATCGTGTTCGTGAGTGTGTGTGTATAGACTATACCCTCGGGGATCATTGTTGAAAGTAATGGTGGAAGTTATGTTTGAGGTGTAAGGCTCATTAAAATTATTGTTTCGTGGGTGCATGGGTCGATGCATTTTATAAAGTTTGCATACAAGTGTTTTTAACGTGTTTTTTTATCTGTTGACTAGGCACTGAGGATACACAAACATATGTGGACAAGCACTCAAAAAGTTACTTTTTCATATGTTCCCTTTAAATAATGGCTGCATGCGTGAATGGATAAATATAAAGTTGCAAGAGATGGCTTGTAAGAAAATATTAAAATAACAACGAGAACGTCTGACCAAATTAGCCTTAAATAAAACGACAATGCATTGTGAGTAATTTACAAAATCCTTTACTCTGCAACAGGTAATTATTTTGCCAGCATTTGCCTTTCCCCCCTTTATGTTGCTAAGTGTGTTTCTGCATATCGTAGTCATGGATAAAAACATGTTTGACATAAACGTGAATCACCAAGGTGAAAGAGGCTGCGAAAGCAAAAAGCTCTTTGAAAAAAAGATCTTGCCGCCCCTTTGAATGAGAGTCTGTCCATAGCTTGTAAAGTGTTGGCTCAGCAATTAAACTTTCTCCGCGTCGTGTCCGCTGAAACGTGTCGGAGGAATCCCGTTCTTAGTTATATGATATGTATTATGCATTGATGTATAGCACACTTAATACGATAATATAATTTGCCCAGCTATATTTTCTTATATTTTTAAATTTCATGTTATTGCATTTGTAGGACACTTGTACTTATTTAAAAAACTAGTTATTGATCATTTTTAAAATGTTTATCTAAAAAAAACGAAGATAATTTCCACCAGGGAGTCAGTTAGTTAGTCAGCCACCAATGCAAACTGTCTATACTTTCTTTTGATTCCCCTCTTGAAGTTAAATTTTATTTATTTGTATTAATGTATTTAGGCTATGTGTTTCCAGTGTAATACTCCCCAACTCCCTCATTATAGTTTGCTAAATTCAGGTACCGCATGATTTACTAATGCTAGCTAAGGAAAATAGTGAATCACTCAGATAACATAACTGGATACATTAAAACTAAAACATGTCAGCCTATAACTCACTAATGATGATTACATGAGTAAAACCGAAGGTAAAATACAAGACACCATGACTCCTTTGCAACAAAAACACAAAATGACATTACTAATATGTATAAAACAATAATAAATATTTTACTAACAATTTACAAAACATGATGAGGATGACAGGAGCACTGATAGTGCCTTGCTGATAACCAAAATCCCAAAAGCAGTCGGAGTCGAGAAATGCTGATTAATTCGTTTTAATTGATATATTAATTTGTTGAAGATATTAATCAGATATATTAATTTGTTGAAGATATTAATTCGATAAATTGATTTGTTGATTTTTTCCCGAGCAAAATGCAACAGCCGCTTGTCTCTTGAGGGCCTGCAAACGCACTGACGGATTTTAGAGCTTTTGTTGCCTGAGCCTTTTTCACCTTTGGCGATCTACGCTTATGTCAAACATGTTTTTATCCGCGACTACGACATATGCAGGTCATTAACAGGCAACGTAAAGGGGGAAAGACAAATGTTGGCAAAGAATGACCTTGTTGTATAACAGTCCAAAGATATGCATGTTAGGTTGATTGGTCACTCTAGATTGCCAATAGGTGTGATTGTTGGCCATGTGGTGGACTAGCAAACTGCCCATGGTGTACCCTGCCTTCGCCCGGAGATGCTGAGATTGGCTCCAGCCCCCCCATGACCCCGACTAGCGGGAATAAGCTGTACGGATAATGAATGAATGAAATACACACACATTGTTTGCACAGCTGATGGAAGATCTCTGTTTGAAACACCCAGTTTCTGTGGAGACTTTGTGGACTATTCTTGAATTGTTTTTTAGTATTTGTTCACTGAAGACATTTGGGATTAAGATCAAAAGACGAGTATGAAACAAGAGTTGACTTGTCTAAGTTTTTAGGATGCAGCACGCCTCTGAAACTGCCCCTCTGAATCTTTTGACCTGTGTGCTTTACTACTCAATATGCCAGGTTTCCAGTTAGATTTGAGGTATAAAATGAAGTTGGGCCAGGCTAAAATCAGGTTCCTCTCATAGGGAGCGACCTGTTCATTATGATGCATTTGTTATTTCTCTGGCCCACCATCAATACAGCCTTCAATAAGCCCCTTTAACTTGAAATTGCCCCTTTAACTCCATCCACCCAGCCCAATGCGCCATGAGTGCTGGTGTTTCTTCTTACAGTTCATTTGTGTTCTAGAACAGCATTTCTGTGATTTTAGTTTTCAAATCTAAGAATGTTTTCCTTACGTTAGAAATCTGACAAAATCAATCATGTACAAATCACATACATTTGGAACGACTTGAAAAAATCTAATTTTTCTACATTCTCAAAATCCGTATGGAAACAATAACCTCTTAAATGTATGATCCTATGCTCTCTTGTTTAATCAATCTCTTTTAAACAAAGTGCGCAGCAAACACGCATCGTGAACACACCCTTTATGAATAAGGAACCAACTTCAGCGTCGTCCATAGACACAGTTTTATTTTTCCTCTGCTGGTTCCTGTGGGCTTTTAAACTATCCGGCTCCTCCCACTAATCTCCAGGGAGATTCTACCATCACTACATCAACAGTACAAGGTAATCACGCTATAGAGCGTTATTAAACTTGTTTATGCATCTTTTCTCCCGAGGTAACAGGACACCTCTACTTCACACACACTATAGTGATAAACACAGTGGCTTGGCAACAGGCAGCTGTGGAGCTGAGAAAGGGGGGAGGTGGGGGTAACGAACATTAGAGGTTATACTGACCTGCACTCTGTGTGAGACGCGGTGTATCCCGGCAGGGGAAACACCGCGAGTGTTTTAATTTAGACGGGCGAACTAAGCGCCAAATCACAAAATAAAGACAATTGAAACCACCGCCGAAATGATGAGGGAAAAGAGACTAAAGAAAACTCCGTAACCGCTACAGGGTAAAACTGAAAGAGAGCGGAAGACTCAACGCGACGAAACAACCCAAAACAAACTCAGGTCGCCAGGGGAAGTAGCTGGCTCTCTTAAGCGGGACAAAACTACAAACAAAAACCCTTCCCAAAATAACCAGATAACGAGATAGCGGAATAAATAACGACGGAAAACTTGAGAAGTGCCAGAGAGCGCGCGCAGGAGTGAAAACACTCGAATAAACAAGGAAACGAGAGAGCGAGGTGACGAGAAACCAACACAAAACGGTATCGCGGCTGAGTGGGAGAGCATAGCGTAGGGCTACAGACAACTCAGCAGTGAGACACTGCATCTGTCTTCCTTAAGTAAGGGGAGAGACAGGTGCAGGTCATCACCGCTGATTACGCTGATTGCTCTGTTGTGCAGTAAAATGTCTCATACAGCACCAAACTACTAAGCATTTTTAGCCGACTGGTCACCTGATAAACTAGTCGCTCTAGCCCAAATCAATGATAGATAACATTAATAACTCACGTTTATAGAATGTTACAAATAAAAGTCAAATTTCATTCAACATGTACGCGTAATTGTTTTTATAAGTGCCCTTTTCCCCCCTGAGCACTTGCCTCCCACTGCGTGTGCACATGCATGCTTGCGTGTGTGTGCGTGCGTGTGTATGTGTGGAAGTGTCTGCTGACTTTTGGGGGTGATAAATAGTTCCTCACACAACTCTGCCTCACACTTTGTGTCACGCTCTGTCTGCTGCATGTGTGCATATTAAAATTCTTCTTTTTGACCTATAAAGCTAAATGGTGCTAAATAATCTTGCCCCAAAATATCTGAGTGGACACATTGCAGATCATAACCCATTTCACCTGCTGCACTCTCAAAATGCAGGAATAGTCTTAGTTCTGAAAATTACCAAGACTACAAGTGGAGAAAAAGCTTCTCCTTTACAGCCCCCAAGTTATGGAACTTGCAGCTCCAATGTGAGACTCAGACACAGTTCCAATCTTTAAATCTAGGCTTAAGACCCACCTATTTAATCCAGCCTTCAGTTAATGTACTGCATATGAAAGCTTGGAGTTCAAGGGCCTCTGGTCATTGAGTCTTCTGGTAATCTGAGATGTTGATGCTGTCATCCAGCCTGGTCATGTAAATCAGCAATGTCTCATGGTGGTCACCCCCAGGCCCCTCCCTTTAGTTATGCTGCTATAGATAAGCCTGCCGGAGCCACATGCTAATCACTGGCACATGAGCTATGCATGTCTGTTTAAATCGATGGTTGTTTAAATTGTTCACATACTCAACTTGTATTTTATATCTTGGTTAATGCTTCTACCAAAGACAATTCCATACTAGCACCTAGGAGATGGTCCTTGCCAGTGGATGTGCCGATGCCGTGGTTGGATGTGCCATTGCCACAAGAGGATGCGCTGATGCCAACTCCTACCTGAGGCTCACCATCTGCATTGAAGGGACTGTGACTACTTGGCCTGGAATTAGAACTATAACTAGAACTACATTTGAACTATAAATACGGACTTCTGCTAGCGGGCCGCCTAAGGTTTCTTCCTAATCCCTGCCAAAACAGAGAGTTTTTCCTTGCCACTGTCGTCCCTGGCTTGCTCATTTGGGATCTGGACCCTTACGACTGTAAAGCACTTGTAACATGTGTTGTAAAAAGCACTATATAAATAAAAAGAAGAACAATGAAAAAGAAAGTATATCAGAGATTTTCAGCATTGTATATAGATGAGCAAAGGTTAAATCTAAGAATAATATTTATATTAATGATGGTGAAGACAGTAGAGACGGTTAGGGTAGGGTAGACCCCCACATCTCCACACAGGGGGTTAGGGTAGACCCCCACATGGGGTTAATGTAGACCCCTACATCTCCACATAGGGGGTTGGGGTAGACCATCACATCTCCACACAGGGGGTTAGGGTAGACCATCACATCTCCACACAGGGGGTTAGGGTAGACCATCACATCTCCACACAGGGGGTTAGGGTAGACCATCACATCTCCACACAGGGGGTTAGGGTAGACCATCACATCTCCACACAGGGGGTTAGGGTAGACCATCACATCTCCACACAGGGGGGGTTGGGGTAGACCATCACATCTCCACACAGGGGGTTGGGGTAGACCATCACATCTCCACACAGGGGGGTTAGGGTAGACCCTCACATCTCCACACAGGGGGTTAGTGTAGACCATCACATCTCCACATAGGGCTGTGCGCTGAGCCCCCTGCTCTATAGACTCTATACACATGACTGCACCACTACCCACTCTTCCTAAAAATACAAAATCTAAGGTCTGTATTTTTAACGGAGTGGCAAAACCCTCTCAGCAGAATGACAATCATAAACCATGGAGCACCAATGTAAATGTCAACATGAGATTTTATTGTTTCAAGAAAATATTTTACAAACCATTGCGAAAAAAATACTCTAATTTCTCCGCAAGCTACAAATGTCGTTCTTTCTTTATCAGCAAAACATTTTAGCAGTGTTTATAAAACGTAACAGGTCTGACACTCACCTGTCACTCTTTACGAGTGACATACACATACACAATGGTACACACACACACACACACACACACACATTCACACACACACACCCACACATTCACATAGGACTCTACATAGTACATACTCTAGCTTAAAGGCGGTGTCTAGCCCTGAACAACTGTCTCGGAACACGTGCGGCCGCTTTCATTGGCTGGTTTCCTTCTGGAAGGTCGTCGGTTGGTCCGATGCTTCTGGACTCACATCTGCTGAGTCACCTCCCTCTTGAGGTCTAATGCACAGGACGAAATCCAGAACAATCCAGACCAGACTGAACCAATGGCACATCACAGAGAAACGTGTTTGGCGACGGTCGGTCGAGGACAAAAAACGTCTACTAAAAAGAAATGAATAACAGTGATGGTTGCACTACGTACACAAAGCCCCTCCCCCTGCCGGTCACCTGAACTCAGGTTGTCTGAGGAAGACGACTCTGGTTCAGAACCGAAAAAGCAGTAAAGCCGGACTTAAGCGTCTTAAGACAAAACAGTACACATGCAGCAACCAGTTCTGTGGCAAAGAGAACCGTGTTGGCTCCTGCGTCTGACCTCCAGACCTAGAGGTCCAGGAACCTGAATAACCTAGAGGTCCAGGAACCTGAATGACCTAGGGGTCCAGGAACCTGAATGACCTAGGGGTCCAGGAACCTGAATAACCTAGAGGTCCAGGAACCTGAATGACCTAGGGGTCCAGGAACCTGAATGACCTAGGGGTCCAGGAACCTGAATGGCTTCTATTGGAAGCGAGAGCGCGTGACATGCAACCACATCCAGGTCCCAGGCGTTATGTCAGCTTTAGGTCGATCAGTAGCACAGCAGTTCCGCATTATCATCCAGCGTGTGCGTGTGACAGGACTGACATGCAGACGTGTGTGCGTGTGACGGGACTGACATGCAGACGTGCGTGCGTGTGACGAGACTCTCGGTTACACATTACGCATGACCTCCATGTACTTACACTTAAGACTTTTTCTACTGTAGTTGACAGACATCCTAATGTTTGGATTTAAGAGGACCACCAAGTCTAATACTGAAACCTCTCAAAAGTCCCAAAACATCTACAAATCCCCCCCAATTAAGGTATTATTAACAAAAACAGTTATATTTGCTCAGTAGTTCAGAGATTTTTTCTGAGAAGTTTGCTAATAAAAATATAATGCATAAATAAAAAGATATTTTATATTTGTAGTCCAAAAAAAAAGCACATAAATAAATAAAGTAAAAACAGTTAATGACAGTATAAAATAATACAGAAAATACATCTGCAGTTGATTCAGTCTCGTCTCGTCTTTTGTCCTTTTATTTTGTTGTTATTTTGTCCTTTTATTTTGTTCCTGTTGTGTCGACGTGGTAACAGCAGCTCTCACTTGAAGGCCTCGGGGATATGATGCATATGCATGCTGGTGGGCGGGCTCGAGATTCCCTCTGACCAATCAGACATGTTGGAATGTGGAGAAGAGCTGGACCACTGGTCAGGAGAGCCGGGGGAGGGAGTTAGGAAGGGGTGGTCTGGGACCTGTGCTTGGTGATTGGGCGTGTTGTCCATGGGGGCGGAGTAACTATGCTGGGAGGGAGGAGTGAGAAACTGCGTGCTGGACATGAGGGGCGCCAGGTGCTGCGTCTCCTGAGGCATTATGGTCTGGATAGGGGCGTGTCCAGAGCCAGACTGAAGCTCCACCCCACTCATGTCTCCTAGGAAGCGGTGGGAGAGGGCGTGGCCGGGCGCAGAGTTGGAGGCTGGGTGCTGCAGGGCTTGCTGGGGCTGATGGGCGTGGCTGGCCAACATGTGAGATGGAGTGCCCAGGTGGCTGCTTTGCATCGTGGGATAGCCCATCACTTGCATGCTGGCTCCGCGGTGCATTGTGGGCATTATCGCGGAGAACCCCTGCTGCTGCACCCTCGCCAGCCAATCGCATTGCCCCGCCTGGGCTCCGCCTCCGCCGTTAGCCACCGGAAGATGGGTTAGGCGCGGGGGGGCGGAGTCAAACGCTTTCCCCATGGCCAGATGAGCCGTGGCCATCTGCGCGTCGCCCAATCCCTGCAGGTGGTGGGGGATGGGCGGCGACTGCTGGAACGGCGACGGCATCGTGGGCGGGGAGGCCACGTCGGACAGGTAAGCGTGCGGCGACTCCAGCGACTCCACGGGCGACAGCACGCCCGCCTCCGCGCCGCCCTTGCCCTCGCCGCCCTTCATCTTCCTCGCCCTGGCGTCCTTGGCGCCGGCCACGCCCCTTCCCGCCCGGCTTGCGGGCCTTCTTGGGGCCGGCGGGGGCGGGGCTGGCCTTGATGCCCAGGTATGCGTCAGGCGGGCAGAGGGGGGGCGAGAGGGCGAGGGGCGGGCTGCGCACCACGTTGTACTCGTCCAGGAGGCGCACGATGTCCTGGTGCATCCGCTCCTGCGCGATGTCACGCGGCTGCTGGTCCAGGTGGTCGGTGATGTCGCGGTTCGCCATGTGGTCCAAGAGGACCTTGGCCGTCTCATAACTGCCCTCGCGTGCCGCCAGGAAGAGAGGGGTCTCCTCCTGCACACACACACACACACACACACACACACACACACACACACACACACACACACACACACACACACCACCGTATTTCATTAAATGTTTTTAAAATGTCTGTGTATGAAAAGTGTATATTCAATTCAGTCAGGCGTGGCCAGATTTAGACTTTAGTCCCATGTAACACACACACACACACACACCTTGTTGTTCTGCAGGTCCTTGTTGGCTCCATTCTTCAGCAACACCAGCGCAGCGTCCACATTATTGACGGCAGTGGCCCAGTGCAGGGCAGACTTGCCTATAGACAAAAAACGTGAGAAAAAACAAACGTGAGAAAACGCATCATACAAAATGAGCGACACGCTCACATTTCCAGTCTTGCAGTCTCAGAAGAGTTGTGTGTGTGTGTGTGTGTGTGTGTGTGTGTGTGTGTGTGTGTGTGTGTGTGTATGTGTGTGTGTGTGTGTGTGTGTGTGTGTGTGTGTGTGTGTGTGTGTGTGTGTGCATGTGTGCGTGTGTGTACCAGAGTCATCCACGGCGTTGGGGTCTGCGTGGCAGTTGATCAGCTCCTCCACCATGCCCTCCACCGCCAGCCGCGTGGCCAGGATGAGGGGCGTGGTCCCGTCGTGCATGCGGGCGTCCAGGTCCGTTGCCCGGTTACGGATCAGAATCTGCGGGAGACGGTGGTGCATGTCAGTCAGACAGTAGAAGGGTAGACACTATGATTGTGTTTGTGTGTTGTGTGTGTGTGTGTTTACGTGCGTGTGTGTGTGTGGTTACGTGTGTGTGTGTGTGTGTGTGTGTGTGTGTGTGTGTGTGTGTGTGTGTGGTTACGTGTGTGTGTTTACGTGCGTGTGTGTGTGTGTGGTTACGTGTGTGTGTGTGTGTGCGTGTGTGTGTGTGTGTGTTTACGTGCGTGTGTGTGTGTGGTTACGTGTGTGTGTTTACGTGTGTGTGTGTGTGTGTGTGTGTGTGTTGTGTGTGTGTGTGTACGTGTGTGTGTGTGTGTGTTTACGTGCGTGTGTGTGTGTTTACGTGCGTGTGTGTGTGTGGTTACGTGTGTGTGTGTGTGTGTGTGTGTGTGTGTGTGTGTGTGTGTGTGTGTGTGTGTGTGTGTGTGTGTGTGTGTGTGTGTGTGTGTGTGTGTGTGGTTACGTGTGTGTGTTTACGTGCGTGTGTGTGTGTGTGTGTGTGTGTGTGTGTGTGTGTGTGTGTGTGTGTGTGTGTGTGTGTGTGGTTACGTGTGTGTGTGTGTGTGTTTACGTGTGTGTACGTGTGTGTGTGTGTGTGTGTGTGGTTGTGTGTGTGTGTGTGCGTGTGTGTGTGTGGTTACGTGTGTGTGTTTACGTGCGTGTGTGTGTGTACGTACGTGTGTGTGTGTTTACGTGCGTGTGTGTGTGTGGTTACGTGTGTGTGTTTACGTGCGTGTGTGTGTGTTTACGTGCGTGTGTGTGTGTGTGTGTACCTGAAACACCCCCTGTGCGTCTGCAGCCACGGCGGCGTGGAGGGGCGTACGGCCCATGTTGTCCTGGACGTTGGCGTCGGCGCTGGACTCCAGCAGGCGCTTGGCGGCGTCTGAGCGGGCGTAGCGGGCCGCCAGGTGCAGCGCCGTCTCGCCCGTGCGGTCCGTCTGGTTGTGCAGGCTGGCGCCGTGGCAGATGAAGTCGGTGATGACGGCGGCCGAAGGGTCATCGTCCTCTTCCTCTCCGTTGGCGCTCTCCAGCCCGCCCCCGCTGCAGGATGCGATCATCAGCGGGGTGAGGCCGTCTGGGGGGGAGGGGTGGGGGGTTAAGTGTGAGTGAGTGAGGGTTTTTCTGTTACGTTGTAACGGTCACGGGTGTCGTCGTGGTAATGACCCCCGAGGTCACAGGGGCGTGGCTCACCGGGGCCGCGGACGTTGACGTCCATGCAGTCGGTGTCGATGTCGCCCTGCGGGGGGGTCGTTGCCATGGCGTGGAGGCGGAGGTCAGCGGCGTCCAGGTGCTGCTGGGTCCACTGACGCGGGTCCAGCTGAGACCCCATATCCAGCATGGAGTGGAGCTGCACACACACACACACACAAGCATGTCACACACACCATGTTAGACAACATGTGTTGTAAAAAGCAAACACAATAAAATTGACTTGACTTGACATGTACCATCATACAGAAGCATGTTTCTCACACACACACACACACCCACCATGTATCATATACACACACACACCATCATACAGAAGCATGTTATGTTACACACACACACACACACACACACCATGTATCATACACAAACATGTTACACATACACACACACACCATGTATCATATACACACACACCATCATACAGAAGCATGTTACACACACACACACACACACACACCATGTATCATATATACACACACCATCATACAGAAGCATGTTACACACACACACACCATGTATCATACACAAACATGTTACACACACACACACACACACACACCATTATCCTCATACACACACACCATCATACACAAGCATGTTACACACACACACCATGTATCATCACACACACCATCATACACAAGCATGTTACACACACACCATGTATCATCACACACACCATCATACAGAAGCATGTTACACACACACACACACACACACACACACACACACGCACCCTGAAGCGTTTGTCATGCTCCTCCTCTGCCCACTCGTTCAGCTGCTCGTCCATTAGGGAGCTGTCCGAGTTCTTCAGAGGCCTTCACAAAGCACAGGCATCGTCAGTGCTGCATTCAGCCACCAGAGGGCGCTGATACTCAAAATTACTCAACCATCAAAACACATATGGCCTCTGTGGCAGAAATCAATAATAAATCAATACTCATCAATTACAAATGATACTTCAAAGAAAAGTAGAGACCGAAACACACTCACACACAGACACACTCTCACACACTCTCACACACTCACTTGAGTCCGACCGCGTCCTCTCCCACTGGTTCCCGCCGTTTCTTTTTGGTCTCGGCCACCTTAAACCCCTCAGGGAACCACAGCTGCCCGTGCTCCCGCTTCCGTTTCCGCGACAACACCACGCCCACGGCAACCAGCACCAGCACCGCCAAGACGAGGAGGGCCAGAAACATGTGGTACATCTCCCCTGGATACGGGTCATAATTCTCACCTACACACACACACACAATCAATGAAGATGATCACAATCAATAACAATCACACAACGTTACTCAACATTATCAATGAATCCATCATTATTGTTCATTATTGAATATTGACTGTTAAAGTGCACAGGGTCAAAAGAGAAGGTGTTAGGGTTGATCGTGTGTGTGTGTGTGTGCGCGTGTGTGTGTGTGTGCACTCACTGGTAACTGCCTCTATGACGTATGGGACGTTGAGATTCCCGCTAGAGGCCAGCGCTCCGAGGAATGCTGCTACGTCCGTCGCGCTCTGGAAACACTCGTCCGACTGCTGGAAACACTGCCGGTTATCGATCTCCAGGTACACGATGGAGCTGTGGGACACACACACAACACACACACACAGTTACAGTGGATGTACTGCACAGAAACACTGTTTAAAGATTTAATTACTAAAGTTATGCTCTGCAAAATGATTTTATTATTATATAAACTCACACTGTCACACACACACACAGACAAGCATCCAACATAAACTCCTGCCCACACAAACTGCTCCTCATTGGCCGATGGCGCCGCCACTCACCCCTTCACCTCCATGTCGTCCAGCTCGCGGCGGGGGCGGGTCCTGGCCCACGCCGCCTCCAGGCTCCTCCTGGCGCGCTGCAGCAGCTGGGCGGGGCCAGGCCAGTCGGGGGCGGGGCCAGATGGGCGGTGCTTGCCCAGCTCCCGCTCGCTCCCGTAGTAGGGGAAGACGAGCGGACGGCCGTCGGGGTCGCGGCGGAAGGCCACGCTGGTGCGGAGGAGGCCGCTGAGCTCGCGGAGGAAGGCGGAGGAGCGGTTGAGCAGCTCGGGCGGAGGCACATGCACCACCAGCACCAGGGTGCCGTGGGCCAGACGCTGGGGAACTCCGCCCGCACAGTCTAGACCGTCCCACTCGCACTCCACCGTGTTACAGCCCTGGTCACAGTGGCCATCTGAGTAGTGGTCCTTACAGTACTGGTCATAGAGGGGGCTGGGGGGGGGAGGGAGGGAGGGAGGGAGAGGGAGAGAGAGGGGAGAGAGAGGGGGAGAGGGAGGGAGGGAGGGAGGGAGAGGCAGAGGGAGAAGGAGAGGGAGGGAGGGGGGAGAGGGAGAGGAGGGGGAGAGAGGGGGAGAGGGAGGGAGGGGGGTGGAGAGAGAGAGGGAGAGGGAGGGAGGGGGAGGGAGAGGGAGACAGAGGGGGAGAGGGAGGGAGGGAGGGAGAGGGAGAGAGGGAGAGGGAGAGGGGGGAGAGAGAAACAGAGGGAGAGAGAGAGAGAGAGAGAGATAGAGGGAGACAGAGGGGGAGAGGGGGGGGGGAGAGAGAGGGAGGGAAAGAGGGGGGGGGGAGAGAGAGGTAGAGAGAGGGAGAGAGAGAGAGAGAGAGGGAGAGTGATGGAGAGGGAGATAGAGAGAGAGAGGGACAAAAGAGAGAGTCCTTTACCGGCTGCACTCATTAACTGTTTCCATGAAGTTTGTTATATGTGCAGGTATGTAAGCACATGTTGGAGTATCGTTAGTGTGTGTGTGTGTGAGACACTCACTTGCACTGCCCCTCCAGCCTCTGGCAGTCAAAGCCGTCGTAGAGGCAGCCTGCGTTGGCACACTGCTCGTCGCACTTGCCGTCGTTGAAGTACCTCCAGCACTGCAGGGCGGCGCTGCAGTTCTGCCAGGGGTCGTCGTAGTTGAGCGAGCAGTCGCCCCCGTCCCAGCTGCAGGCGTGGTTGTTGCACTGCGAGTCACAGATGGCGTTGCCCGCCCGCCCCTCGCACTGGGCCACCTCGCACCGAGTCTCCACCTCCGGGGGCGGGGCTATGTCCCGGCCCCGCCCCCCGCCGAAGGTG
>JAGXOD010000103.1:475000-485000 GCA_020368025.1 Brachyhypopomus occidentalis
TTTTGTAGTTCTGTGTGTTCTGGAAGGTTCCGTTCGCTACATGCTTCAGCTGCCCACCTGTTGGCTTGGTCCTGGCAGTTCCCGTGGATGCAGGGGTTGCTAGCGCACTCGTCGCGTTGCGACAGGCAGGTGGCGCCATGGAAACCGTCGGGACAGAAGCAGGTGAAGGAGTCGACGCCGTCCACGCAGGTGGCGCCATTATGGCAGGGGTTCAGCGCGCAGTCGTCCATGTTTACGTTACACGTCGGCCCTGAGGCAAGACACGCAGAGAGACAAAGAGACAGTGAGAGAGAGACAGGCCGACAGACAGAGACAGAGAGACAGCGAGAGAGACAGGCCGACAGAAAGAGAGACAGGCCGACGGACAGAGAGACAGTGAGAGAGAGACAGGCCGACAGACAGACAGAGACAGAGAGACAGACCGACAGACAGAGAGACAGGCCGACGGACAGAGAGACAGGCCGACGGACAGAGAGACAGCAAGAGAGAGACAGGCCGACAGACAGAGAGACAGCGAGAGAGAGACAGGGCGATAGACAGACAGAGTGAGAGAGAGAGACAGAGATTCCTTATTAGTCTTAAGTCTGCATGGTGGTGTGTGTGTGTGTGTAGCCCCGTTGGGAGGAGGTTGAACAGCTGTGGGAGGTGGGGCCCTAACCCTAGTGAATGACTAGGGGCTGAACACTGACACTCCCTCTGTCTCCCAGAGTCCCTCTCACACACTCCTGAGAGGGGGGGAGGAGCCTCATAGAGGGGCACTCACACACACAAAGGAGAAGGCCATATTTCACACACGACTGAACAACAATCACTCACCACACACACACACACCCCTCCTCTGCAGACAGGGTCACCTAACTGCCTCCTACTTCTACAACAATGGCCCTTTGTCCATCTCTTTCTCTCTCTCACTCACACTCTCTCTCACACACACACGTTATTCATTCTTACCCCTCTGAGGCTGAAGTTTTATAGTGTTCGTGAACTGAGAGACAATGTGTAGTGACAGGTAAGTGTATAAGAGCACATCAGTGCAAAGTCTGTGTGTGTGTGTCCCAGTTAGTAAAGGTCTCGGTCCTCATATCCGTTATCTGATGCCAGAGCAATATCCCTCGCTAACCACCTGTTCCACACACACACACACACACACACACACACACACACACACACACTCTCACCTGTATATCCAGGCTCACACACACAGTGGAAGCCGTTGATCTGGTCGATACACTTGCCGTGGTGACATGGCTTGATCTTGCAGTCGTCCACGTTGATCTCACAGTTACGCCCTGCAGAAGCAACGGGATTTAGAGCTCACCTCACCTGTGTGTGTGTGTGTGTGTGTGTGTGTGTGTGTGTGTGTGTGTGTGTCTACACACCTGTGGTTCCTTTAGGGCAGGTGCAGGTGTAGGAGTTCTCCCGGTCCAAACACGTCCCCCCGTTACGACACGGCTGACTCAAACAATCATTAATGTTGACCTCACACAGGCGGCCTGCGTAACCGGGGCGACAGTCGCACGTGAAGGAGGCTGTTCCGTCCTTACACACGCCGTAGTGACACGGGTTGGAGGCACATTCATTAATGTCTACCTCACACAGGACGCCTGCGAAACCTACAGGGACACACAGCCATTCAGAGAGAGAGCGTGTGTGTGAGACTGTGTGTGTGAGATGTGTGTGTGAGTGACTGTGTGTGCGTATGTGTGTGTGTGCATGTACGTACCCTCCCTGCACTCGCAGGTGAACTTGTTGGGGCCATCAGTGCATTTGCCTCCGTTCTGACACGGTATGCTGGCACACTCGTCCATGTCCACCTGACACAGACTCCCTGAGAATCCTGGGAAAACAAAACCAAAAAGAAACATGTGTCATATTCACCTTTGACCATCCTCACCAAACCACCCCTGACCTCAACAGAAAGTCTGCTTTGCTCAGTTACAAAGGGCGTTCACCAGGACTGGGAGCCACACGTAGAACCTTACTGGAGGAATAACAGGTCATGTGACCTCTGCTAAGCTGATTGGCCCATTTGAAAATTGTTGCTGTGGTTACCTTTAGGACACTCGCAGTGGAAGGAGTTGATTTTGTCGATGCATTTGCCGCTGTTCAGGCAAGGTTGGGAGGCACAGTCGTCTGTGTTAATGTGGCAAAACACACCCTCATACCTACACACACACACACACACACACACACACGTTCAAACATGTTCACATACATACAGATGTACACCAAGATGAATCATTAGCAACAACTAATACACTGCAAACCCTGAAGCACAAAACACCCCCGTTTTGCACAAATGGTGAAGTCCTCACCTGGCATACAGATGCAGTGGAATCCACCAATCTGGTCCAGGCAGGTGGCGTCATTCTGACACGGGTTGGACTTGCATTCGTTCACGTCCATTTCGCAGCGCGGCCCCTCGTAACCTTGGAGACACCGGCACTGGAAGGAGCCTTTGGTGTTCAGGCAGCGGCCGCCATGTTCGCACGGATTGGCCCCTGAAACGCACCAATCAGAAACGGGCGTTACATGCCAACCACACAGCTGCTTTTCCATTGCCGTCCAATCATCTGTTTGACGCCCAGAACAGTTCAAACTATAGAGAACCAATAGTATTGACTATAACATTCGCTGGACCAATCACAAACAAGCCCTTCTGGAACTGGAGCTGCTATGTTAAAGTCCAGACACCCCCTAGCCAATCAGAGCTGCTGCCCGCGGCCCCTCCCCTCTGTGGCGTGCGCTGCGATTGGCTGTTACCGAGCGAGCACTCGTCGATGTCCTGGTTGCAGGCGGAGCCGGTGTATCCGGGCGGACAGGTGCAGATGGCCTTGCCGTTCACAGGGTTGGTGTCGCAGTTGGAGCCTTTCTGACACGGGTTACTGATACACGCGTCGTTCAGGTGGCACAGGAGGCCTGCAGGGGGCAGCAGAGGGCAGCACACACCACAGCACACAAACAAATAAACAACAGCTGCAAGCAACACAAATGGGCGATCACACTCATGCTCACACACTCTCAATCACACACACACACACGCTCGCTCACACACACGCTCGCTCACACACGCACACACACACACACACACACACACACACACACACACACACACACGCGCACACACACACACACACACACACACACACACACACACACACACGCGCACACACACACACACGGGGGCACACACACACGGGCACACACACACACACACACACACACACACACACACACACACACACACACACACACACACACACACACACACACACACACACACACACACACACACACACGGGCACACACACACGGGCACACACACACACACGGGCACACACACACACGGGCACACACACACGGGCACACACACACACACACGCGCACACACACACACGGGCACACACACACACACACACACACACACACACGGGCGCGTACCTGTGCGGCCGTGCGGACACTCGCAGAAGAAGGAGGCCACGCGGTCGTGGCAGGTGGCGCCATGGTAACAGGCAGCGCTGGCGCAGTCGTCAATGTTCTCGCTGCAGTCGCTGCCCGTCCAGCCGTTGACGCACACGCAGTGGAAGCCGCCCGCCGCATTGTGACACGTGCCGCC
Source organism: Brachyhypopomus occidentalis (assembly GCA_020368025.1). Taxonomy (NCBI): domain Eukaryota; kingdom Metazoa; phylum Chordata; class Actinopteri; order Gymnotiformes; family Hypopomidae; genus Brachyhypopomus; species Brachyhypopomus occidentalis. The sequence goes on from JAGXOD010000103.1 coordinate 478,617, forward strand.
GTTCTGGCAGGCGCCGGGCGACAGCTCACACTCGTCTGCGTCCTCCGTGCAGTACTGGCCTGGGGGGGGGCAGGCACAGGGCAGAGGTCAGAGGGGGGTGGTGTGGATGTAGTTTGTAGCAGTCTGGTGCTTGTGTTGTGTAGTGGTGTATAGTGTGGTGTGGAGTTGTGTGGTGTTGGAGGGTGGTGTATAGTGTGGAGTTGTGTGGTGTTGGAGGGTGGTGTATAGTGTGGTGTTGGAGCTGTGTGGTGTTGGAGGGTGGTGTATAGTGTTGTGTGGAGCTGTGTGGTGTTGGAGGGTGGTGTATAGTGTGGTGTTGGAGCTGTGTGGTGTTGGAGGGTGGTGTATAGTGTTGTGTGGAGCTGTGTGGTGTTGGAGGGTGGTGTATAGTGTGGTGTTGGAGGGTGGTGTATAGTGTGGTGTGGATCTGTGTGGTGTTGGAGGGTGGTGTATAGTGTGGTGTTGGAGGGTGGTGTATAGTGTGGTGTTGGAGCTGTGTGGTGTTGGAGGGTGGTGTATAGTGTGGTGTTGGAGGGTGGTGTATAGTGTGGTGTGGATCTGTGTGGTGTTGGAGGGTGGTGTATAGTGTGGTGTTGGAGGGTGGTGTATAGTGTTGTGTGGAGCTGTGTGGTGTTGGAGGGTGGTGTATAGTGTTGTGTGGAGCTGTGTGGTGTTGGAGGGTGGTGTATAGTGTGGTGTTGGAGGGTGGTGTATAGTGTTGTGTGGAGCTGTGTGGTGTTGGAGGGTGGTGTATAGTGTGGTGTTGGAGGGTGGTGTATAGTGTTGTGTGGAGCTGTGTGGTGTTGGAGGGTGGTGTATAGTGTGGTGTTGGAGGGTGGTGTATAGTGTGGTGTTGGAGCTGTGTGGTGTTGGAGGGTGGTGTATAGTGTGGTGTTGGAGGGTGGTGTACCAGTCCAGTGTTCGTCACAGTGGCAGGTGTAGGTATTGACTCCATCTATGCATTTGCCCCCATTCTCACACGCATGCTGGACACAGTCGTCAACGTTGTGCTCACAGTCCTGCCCTGTAAATCCTGAGAGGACGTGTGTATGAGAGAGAGAGAGAGAGAGAGAGAGAGAGAGAGGGAGAGAGAGAAAGAGGGAGAGAGAGAAAGAGAGAGGGAGAGAGAGGGAGAGGGAAAGAGAGAGGGAGAGAGAGTGTGTTTACATATTAGTAATTATAATGTCTTGTTGATGTTTTAGTTGTGAAACGCCATTAAAACATTTGTCTGTTATTATATTGTTGTTATAATTTCTATTATTATTGGTGGTGGTTGTAGTGAAGTTACAAATGTAAACAGTTTCAGTGCTTTGGTAATAGTATGTACAGTCATGCCTGAGAGAAAGAGAGAGAGAGACAGAGAGAGGGGGGGATAGAGAGAGAAAGACAGAGAGAAAGACAGAGAGAGGAGGTGTGGGAACTGTATCTGTGTGTGGAATAAATTCATTTCCTGACGTGACCACATCAAACGCTTCCGAGCTGTTGTTAATCTGTGTGTGTGTGTGCGGGGGTTAGAAAAGAAGGTTAACAGTGGTCATCTAGATGACTTACTCAGATTAATCATACACTGAGCAACGAAAAGCTCCGCGTTCCACATCAGAGACACTCCGTACTCATTACACTATAACCTCCCACCCACACACACATCCTATTCACAGACTACACACACATACACACTCACACACACTACATGCACTGACAATTACATTCTCTCTCTCTCTCTCTCTCACACACCCACACCACATGCACTTTGCATTTACATTACATAGACAATTACATTCTTACATTACATTCATACTCTCCACACACACCACACACACACACACACACACACACACACACACCCCCCACACACACCCCCCCACACACCCCCCCCCACACACACACCCACACACACACACACACACACACACACACACACACACACACACACACACACACACACACACACACACACACACACCCCACACACACACACACCCCTCCCCACACCCCCCCCACACACCTGACGGGCAGGTGCAGCTGTAGGTGGTGTCCCCGGTCTGCGTGCAGGTGCCGGCGTTGGCGCACGGCGAGGGCTGGCACGGGTGGAAGGGACGCTCGCAGTGCTCGCCGGCGAACTCCAGGGGGCAGCGGCAGCGGTAGGATCCCACCTCGTTCACGCAGGTGCCGCCGTTGAGGCAGGGCGGCGGGGAGCGCGCGCACTCGTTCACGTCCTGCCTGCAGGTGGCGCCGTGGAAGGCGGGCGGGCACACGCACAGGAAGTGGGAGTCGAACGGGGCGCAGTGCCCGCCATTGGCACACGGGTCGGACGCACACGGGTCGGACTGCTGGCACGTCTTGCCTGCTCACACACACACACGGACAGATCAGAGCGCATCCCTAAACACTGCTTGTCTGAACTCTCTGTGTGTGTGTGTGTGTGTGTGTGTGTGTGTGTGTGTGTGTGTGTGTACCTGACCAGCCCGGCGGGCAGTGGCAGACGTAGGCGATCAGGCTGACGAGGGCGCAGGACCCCCCGTTGCGGCAGGGCGAGCTCATGCAGGCGTGGTTGACGGGCGTCAGGCACAGCGGCCCGCTGAAGCCCAGCACACACTCGCACGTGAACTCCACGTCGTTGCCCTGGGTGCGCGGGCGGCACACGCCACCGTTACGGCACGGCGACGGGCTGCAGGGGCTCGGGAACTGGCACTGGGCCCCCGCAAAGTCCGCAGGACACCTGCACACACACAGAGTTTCAATGTGTGACCATAACAAGAAGATTAAAATGGCTGAATTGTGAGAAGCTCCTGTTCTAATGTTCTTCTGTAGCTCTCTTTGACTCCCTATTTCTCTCACTGAGTGTGTGTGTGTGTGTGTGTGTGTGTGTGTGTGTGTATGAGACAGAGACTTCCCCGGTGCACTACTGAGTGACTACACTGTCTACACTGTGTGTAATCCAATTACTCAGACAACAAAGTAACTCCTATTCATTCCTTCACACACACACACACACACACACACACGCACGCACACACACACACACACACACACTAACAGGACTATTGTAGAGTTTCCCGCCAAAAACAATAGTGCAGCAAAGGACATAAACTCTTTAAATTGTTTAAATACTCACTCTCCTAAAAATGAAAAAAAAACACAGATAAAAGCATACAATCTGCATACATAAGTGTGTGTGTGTGTGTGTGTGTGTGTGTTTGTGCTTCTCTGTCTACAGCAGGTGTTTGCATTAATGAGGACAGTTGTGAGTCAGGCCCCTCCCCCTGCTCTCCACCCCTCCTCTTTGTTGCCATGGCGAGTGGCGTGAGGTCACTCGGTCTGCTCCCCAGAGAGAACACACTCCTGTAATGTTTCCAACCATCCGCCACTCACACACACACACTCATCATTCTTTCATTTCACTCACTCTCTCTCCGTCTTTGTGCCATCTCTCTCATATCTTCTCTGCGCTGCTGTTAGGTCTCTAACCCTAGGTCTCTCCAACTCTGAGAGTTCCATCTATCTCTCTCCCTCTCCGTCTCTCTCTCTCCATCTCTCTCTCTGTCTCTCACTCAATAGAATGAGTGCAGATTGATTTATTTCTTTATTATTGTTACATTAAACCTCTTCACTATTGATACAACTCATATTTCATCAGAAACTGATTTTAAAAAAAGTACATTGATCCATCTAATATGTGTGTGTGTGTGTGTGTGTGTGTGTGTGTGTGTGTGTGTGTGTGTGTGTGTGTGTGTGAGTGTGTGTGTGTGTGTGTGTGTGTTTACTCCCAGCATTAATGCTGTCATTCAGTCATTGTGTCCATCGTGCTGCAGCAGCAGGCATCTGCAGCTCGCCGTGGCAACAGGTCTGTGTGTGTGTGTGTGTGTGTGTGTGTGTGTGTGAGAACAGATGCGGCTGTGACCTCTGACCGCATTTGTGACGGCTTGCTATAGCCCACTGCCTTCCAGGGGGTTGGTCTGCCATCTGCTGCTCACTGCCGCGCGTGTGCGTGTGTGTGTGTGTGTGTGTGTGACGTCACACCTTGCTCTTCCTGTCCCCAAGTGTCAAACCTTCCTTTCCTATCTCGTCTCAGGCACTTGTAGTGCTATAAAACCTCCCCTCACACACACACACACACTTTCATTTTCTATCTATCTATCTCTGGTACGCCTTATAGTACCACAGAGTTGCACCAACAAGTCCAAACACCCACCCACACCCACCCACACAGTCTAAGATGCTCTACATACTGCAGAAAGCAACATATTGCATTGCTTTGTAAGAGTCACATGTCTGGTGCAGTGATACCTCAACAAGGCTGTCTACACCAACAAGACTTGTTACACACACTCTCTCACACACACACACAATAGGGGTTTCCTTTATGAAGTGAGATATTAAAGTTATGATTACCGTTTAAATTATGATTTCATATCCTGCTCAGGCCGGACACAAACGGCTCTTGAACGGGATCTACACTCGTTAACAGGTCCTAGACCTGCTCAACCTTGTGTACGAGCTCCATCAGCAAAAGGGAAAACGTGATCATTGTCATCAGAAATAGGCCCGGGCTAAACAACTTCCTTTCCCACACACACACACACACACACACACACACACACACACACACACACACACACACATGCACATACACACACACACACACACACACACACACACATACACATACACACACATACACACACACACACACACACTAGTGTCTGTAGGAAGTCAGCCATGCAGGAAAGGCGTGACCAGAAAGAATATGTTTTGGAGAAAAAGAAACAAAATATTCACTTCCTGTTTACATACGGACAATTGATGTGGGATCCACCGTGTGCATTTGTACACACATTTGTGTGTGTTTACATGACGACACCACAATCGCGACCTACTGTGTCCGTCTGTGTTTCCGTGCACATACAGTATGTTCTAGGGCTTCTCCAATACCTACGTTCACCAGACATGCATCCATTTAAGCTTTATTTATTGTTTATTACTGGATCAGAGACTCATAGCAGGAAATGTATGAAAGAGAGAGGAGATACAGAGAGAAAGAGGGAGAGAGAGAGTGAGGGAGAGAGAGAGGGAGAGGAAGGGGTTACATGGGATGTTGCCAGCAGTCTCTCACACTTGTTTGCTTTCAAATCTTTATCCCCCTCCTTCCTAATCTTCTCCGCCACCCTATCAGGGTTCCACACACGCACACACACTCCATCTGAATGGTGTCCTGTTCCGAGGGCAGATGGCTGAAGGAGTAATGAGATTGGAGAAACTCATGAGAGCAACAGTGTGTGTGTGTGTGTGTGTGAAAGACTGGGAGAGAATACAAAAAAAGTTGGTGTAAAGTGTGTGACAGAAACAGAGAGGAAGGAAAGAGGAAAAGAGAGAAGTGGATGAAATTAACTTGTCGGTGAGACACATGAAAATGTGCGAGACGTTTCCTAAACATTACAGGTATGTCTGCCAAGTGAGTGTATTATGGGCTCCCACCCAGACGTGTGTGTGTGTGTGTGTGTGTGTGACAATAGCAGAGTACGCCAGCTGTCGGACTGAATGTGCTGAATAGGCTTCAGGAGCAGAGGGGGCGGGCTGGGGGCGGGGCTAACGGTCCACAGGAGGAGGAGCTTATCAAGTGCCTCAGGGAGAATATCTGTGGTTGCATGCACGTTCATGTACACACACACACACACACGTTGTGTGGATGTCTGCACTGATTGGTATGTTACGGTGTGTTATGGTCTGTACTGATTGGTGTGTTACAGTGTGTTATGGTCTGCACCGATTGGTGTGTTACGGTGTGTTATGGTCTGCACCGATTGGTGTGTTACGGTGTGTTATGGTCTGCACCGATTGGTGTGTTACGGTGTGTTATGGTCTGCACCGATTGGTGTGTTACGGTGTGTTATGGTCTGCACCGATTGGTGTGTTACGGTGTGTTATGGTCTGCACCGATTGGTGTGTTACGGTGTGTTATGGTCTGCACCGATTGGTGTGTTACGGTGTGTTATGGTCTGTACCGATTGGTGTGTTACGGTGTGTTATGGTCTGTACTGATTGGTGTGTTATGGTCTGTACTGATTGGTGTGTTACGGTGTGTTATGGTCTGTACCGATTGGTGTGTTACGGTGGTCGCTGTGAAAGGCAGGACTCACCTGCAGATCGCCTGTCCAGCCGTTGAGAGCTCACATGTTCCACCATTCTGACAGGGCTCCGAGCATCTGAGACCTACACACACACACACACACACTTTTGTTAGAGCTTCACTTACAAGCTTAAAAGTTTGCAGGCAGTAAGTGACTTTCATACTTTTTCATTCAGAACTACACACTCACTCACAGCATCATGCATCTTGCGCTTTTTATAAAAGATGAAAGACTCTTTGATGGACACGCTGGTGTG
>JAGXOD010000103.1:492500-527500 GCA_020368025.1 Brachyhypopomus occidentalis
CTTGAGTCCCAAGAGACACAGTGACAGATGTGACGTTGTTCTCCTGCAGTGAGCACACACACCCACACACACACACAAACAATCACATGTATAGATACACACTATTCTCCACTTTGTTGCATTTCTTTCAACAGGTTGATGTTAACAGGAAATTGCATCACATCTTCTTCCTCTAAATCAGGGTGAAATATCCATTTTGAGGCTACTGAAGGTCTTTAAACAAACACACACACACACATTTTCCTTTTGTCTTAACGGGCAGTGGTGTATAGGCAAAACCTACTGAAATAATACTTTTCAAAATGTGTTAGTTATCCAATTAACCTTTAGTAACCTTTAGTAAGAATTCAAGTTTTATCAGGATAAAAATAAGTCATTTTAAAGTAAGCAACTGACATCAGTTATGGGTGCATTTCCTGATTCAAATCATGTTGGTCAGTGTGAACAGCAGCGGTTCACCCCTCTTACAAACGTATGTGCAGTGACCAGTGTGAACGCCCAGTCAGGAGGGACGTTCGGATCAAACCATGGACCCCTAGGCTCCGCCCTTCAGCAGACGGTGTTTGTTTTGGTAACGGCCCCGGTAACAGCCCCGGTAACAGCCCCGGGTCCCAGCACACGTGCTATCCTGCCAGGTAGCCCCAGGGGGGTACTGCACAGAGACACTCGCACTAACACTTTATGGACAGCAAAGCGTAGATAAACGTCTGCTCACTGCTAGAACATTTTACGTTGATATTCGCTTGATAATTCACAACTGAAAAAAATGTCCTAGCAGTTATGAATCAGATCATTTTTCCAGATGCCTTGGTTTCAGATTCCTTGGAAAATACGAGTTTAGCATAGTCACTGACCAATTACTGGCTCAGAAATCTGAATATATTTACTGTAAAGATTAATCTGACTGGTTGAGAGAGTGAGTGGGAGGGTTTTGAGGTATTTGAATTTTTGAAATTTGAACTTGGGTCGGAATGTTTACTGTCAATTCACTCGCTCTGCTCTCAGAGTGTAACAGCAGAACGTTACATACAACAGTGTTTATCATTAAACAACATCAGTAGAGCACACATCTCATCTCCCTCCCTACCTCTCTCACACACACACACACGCACACACACATACACACACACAGCCAACTCTGCAAGTAAACAGCCCACCGCCTTCTGTAATATATACTGCCCTCTGATATGGAGGGATATATGTATGTATATGTGATATTTTAAGGGAGATAAATATAGATGGAACTGAGAGAGAGAGAGAGAGAGAGAGAGACTTCCACCAAAAATATGCTTTATGTTAACAGCTTTAGAACAATAATTGAGCCTCGTGTGCCTCTCAGGTGTTTATAGAAAACAGCCTCCATAAATGTGTGTTTGGACTGAATACATGTGTGTGCTTGCATGTGTTAGACTATGCATCGTTTATGGGAGTGCAGTATGTAGGTGTCTGTGAGTGTGTGTGTGTGTGTATGGGATTTCAGCGTCTCTGATGCTGACTGATAAATGCGGGTATTCTGCAGTTGAGTGTTATGTTTATGAGTGTGTGTGTGTGAGAGAGGGATTCCTCTGTCTCTTTCTGATGCTGTTTGATAATCTGTACTTCCCAGGGCGCTGTTTGATGACACGTGCAGGTTTGAGCCTGAGGGCGTCATGCTACGCCTCCCGGTGCAGAGACACGGTACACCTGCTATCAGCCAATCAGCGCATGAGGGTGAAGAGGTGTTATCCGGACGTTGTGCTCTGAAACCCCATCTGATCGATCTTTGGCTTCATATCAGGGGTTCAGCGACAACACACACTGCTCTAGACTGCACAGTGCTCTGCACTGCCAGAACTGTAGACTACCCAGTACTATAGACTACCCAGTGCTATAGACTACCCAGTACTATAGACTACCCAGTGCTATAGACTGCCCAGTGCTATAGACTACCCAGTGCTATAGACTGCCCAGTGCTATAGACTACCTAGTGCTATAGACTACCCAGTGCTATAGACTGCCCAGTGCTATAGACCACCCAGTGCTATAGACTACCCAGTACTATAGACTACACAGTGCTATAGCACCATTGAATTGAATTGACTACCCAGTACTATAGACTGCCCAGTGCTATAGACTACCCAGTGCTATAGACTACCCAGTGCTATAGACTACACAGTACTATAGACTACACAGTGCTATAGCACCATTGAATTGAATTGACTACCCAGTACTATAGACTGTCCACTCAGGAAACATCCAATGGAATTCATGTGTCACTGGCTGAGCTGTCTGATGTTGAGGTAACTTGTTTCTCTAACACCACAGGCCAAAGGAGAACAACCAGATTCAGCGGAAGACCTGCATAGCAGCATTACATCTGTACAGACCACAGAGCCACAAATCAGAGCTTTACTGCAATATTAACACCTGTTGAAACCACAGTAAACACTTCCGAGGATCTGTTAGGATTTGGTCTGACTTCTGATCGTTAGCTTCAGCTCGGGTGAGGGTGGGGTTGTGTGGTGAGGTGTGGTAAGTGTGGGGTTGTGTTGTGATGTGTGGGGTTGTGTGGTGATGTGTGGTAAGTGTGGTGAGTGTGGGGTTGTGGGGTGATGTGTGGTGATGTGTGGTAAGTGTGGGGTTGTGAGGTGATGTGTGGTAAGTGTGGGGTTGTATGGTGGTGTGGGGTTGTGAGTGTGGGGTTGTGTGGGGTTCTGGAGTCTGCTGTTTCGGGCTCCTTGACATCACTGTCAGGCTGAAAGATTTTGGTGAGTCAGACCGTAAGTGGTTTGGGAACCAAACCCATTAACATATCTGTGTTCATCTTAAGATTTTATTAGTGTTTATTTATTCAATAATGTTTTACATACAGCATAAACCTCTGTGTACACTGTGCTCAACTGAACGTGTGTGTATGTGGGGGGGGGGTCTGTGTATAAGCTTGTTAAGTTCGTTTCGTATATGAGAGTGAAACCAGAAAGTGAGGGGTGTGATTCTTACTTTACTGTCCAGGATTTTGTTTTTGTTTCCTTTAAGCCATAGAATTAATCAGAAGCCTGCACACACACACACACACACACACACACACACACACACACACACACACACACGCTTCCAGCTCCGTTCACACGCTTCCCTGTCTCATGATCTTGCTCAGACCTGTCGACCGAAACCAGCATGCACAGTGCTGTGTGTGTGTGTTGTGCGGATGTCAATATAAGTACGTGTGTGTGTGAGAGAGAGGATAAAACACAGTATTTTGGCACACAGCAGATTCTCTGTTGTTGCAGCTTCTCTGTCTCTGCTTGAACCAACACATCTTTTCACCCACTACAACTTTCATTTGTGTGTACGCACGCACATGTGTGTGTGTGTGAGTGTGTGTGTACGCACGCACATGTGTGTGTGAAGAAACAGAATGTGGTTGTGTGTTTTAATTGGTGTCAGCCCACAGAATGAAACATACAACACGAACAACATTAAATTTGCAATGTTTCAAAGTTTAGTTTCAGAGAGCGTATACACACACTCACACACATACATGAACACACACACACAGTCCTAACCCTAGCAGCACTAACACGATCTAGACGCGTTAAAGGTGCAATAAGCAAATCTTTCCATCGGACCGTCTCGCTGGTAGGCACATGTCTGGTCACATTAATTACTCACATTCTAAAACACTGCAACACTACACAATCACTGCAAAGAAAGCAAATCCATTCACAGTGTCCAGGACTGTTACAAGCCATCAGTCCAATATCAAGGGCGTTCCATTCACAAAAATATATCCTGAGACATAGTTTCCTGGGTTGTTTGATGATTCCTCCTACAAGTAACAGAATAATAACACTATCTGGGAAACGCAGTATATAGAAAAGAACTACATGTAAGTTTCTCACACCTACACCCAATTAAATGATCACTGTAAGACTTGAACCAGCTGTAAACACCAAGTGAACAAAAATGTTAGCTTTCTTTTAGGGGGTGGGTGTGTGTGTGGTGGTTACAAAGTTTCAAATAGTTAAGTGTTTTCATGCACTGACCTTTAAGCACATTGACCTTTAGCACATTGACCTTTAGCACACGTTTCATCAACATCTGGTGGTGAGAGCACCCCTAAATGTATTCAAACTTACATGTAGCTCCTTTGACAACATTTCAAAACAAACACTGTTTATTACATTCATTGGCTGGAACATTTAGTTCACTACTTTGACTTCACAACTCAAAACTGTTTACTTTGCAATCTAATCTACCGACTACATTGCTTAAGTATAGCAGGTCATGCTATATAAATCCATAAAAAAACAAGAATGTTTGCAATCATAGACGAGGCAGATGAATATTTCTAATTGATAAATCAAGATGTTAAGATGTGCACTGAATCCATTACAAGAACAATTTGGCACTAAGATTGTAGTTTGTCACACGATAGGAGAACAATTTGGCACTAAGATTGTAGTTTGTCACACTGTAGGAGAACAATTTGGCACTAAGATTGTAGTTTGTCAGCCTATAGGAGAACAATTTGGCACTATGATAAGTTTGTCACAAACAAAAGGTTGAACAGTTTGATCTCTGTGTTCCTCTAAGCTCCTCTGACACAAAACAGCTGGAAAAATATTTTTCAATGGACGTCCTTCAAACTTAGTGCACTAGCAGTAGTGACCACACAGATCACTTTCCCAAGTCTGTCAGTCAAGTATTACATATTGACATTGTGTTGGGAGAATACATGGATTACCACCTGGACCCGTAAAGGTCTTTAAAAATGTTTTAAAAACATTGTACAAACAGGATATTTAGTGTTTCTTTCACACAAAGCTTAACTTCTATATTGATTTGTGCCTATATTAAATAACACATTTTTGATTACAATCATTTCTGATGATGATTTCTGATAAATGGTGAATCAAAACCAGTCCTTTGTAGTGGACTCAGACTGTAAATGCTGGTAATGATAACAATGAACATCTTTCATTAACAAAAAATAATCACTATCAGAAAATGGGTCTAATGTGCAAATTCTTCTCTGCTGCCTCAGGATTCCACACTGGGTCCTATTATTACATCATAATGTAATCATAATGTAATCTTAGCCACAATAGAGCATGTAAAACAACAACAAAACTACTGAACCGTGAGGCACTGATAATGAGGTAATGAAGTTCTGAATTGTGCTCTGAAAACAGCTGCTCTGGCACCCCCTACTGATCAGATCTAAACACTACAGATGTCGGATAGTAAGCAAATACAGGGTGTGTAATGTGTCTCCACCTGCTGGTTATAAAGCCTCACTGCAAATTGAATATGGCCCTAGTGTTGTAATCATCTTAGAGGGATCTTCCGTCTAGCTTATATGGTTTAGTTTGCTCCAGACCAGTTTAACCAGTTAAAGCTGGTTGAGCTCTGGTGTGTCAGGTCCCGGCTCTCTGCAGCGGATCCGGGTCGGGGGCTCATTGGGAACGTGAGCCAGTGGGTCCGGCCGGATCAGGAATCTACCAAATAAACAGGACGCAGAACTTCAGGACGTAGAACTTTGATTTGAGCTCCTGGTGGAGGGTGTGACTATAAAGCAGCCAGCAGCAAATGTGTCATACATTTATTGTATGTTGCATAACACCAAGCTTCTTGTTTCTGCCCCCCACCCCACCATTAACATTTAACCTTTAACCACAGTGACAAATTGTAACATTTGAAGACAATTATTGCATTATTAGTAAAAGTGTAATAAGTATAATATTATAATGAAACATGCACATTTGATGTTTTAATTAAATTGTAATGCAATTTTATTTGATGTATTTTACGTTTATGTTTTGTCTCCCATGGATTATTGTTCAACTCTATTAGTCACTTTTTAGGCAGGAACACAGTGAGACAGGCATTATGTGTGTATTGTGTTCGGACTGGGCATGAGAACTAAACCCAGGAGTGTAATGTTGAGGATGATGAAACCTTGGAAGACGATTCTCACTTTGCATTTTGTGTTTAATGAACAAAATAGCAATAGGACAAAACCTTTTCTGTGTGTGTGTGTGTGTGTGTGTGAGGCTGCGATACACACACGACGTCGTTGAGCTGCAGGTGGGTGTCGGGGGCGGGGTTAATCAGCACGTAGGACAGCGAATTCTGTTGGTCGTTCAGCTCACCTACAACGACAACAACGACAACAATGACGACAACAACGACGACAATGACGACAATGACGACAACAACGACGACAACGACGACAACGACGACAATGACGACAACAATGACGACAATGACGACAACAATGACGACAACGACAACAATGACGACAATGACGACAACAATGACGACAACGACAACAATGACGACAATGACGACAACGACAACAATGACGACAATGACGACAACAATGACGACAATGACGACAACAATGACGACAACAACGACGAAAACGACGACAGCGAAACATCAGTCCGTCTGCCTGCACCGTCACGTTGCAAACGCACAGACTCCGTCCACTCCGTCTGTCCCCGTTACTTTCACGATGATTTCATAGCGGCGCAGTGTTGTGTGGCTTTAGTGTTGTGTGGCTTTAGTGTTGTGTGGCTTTAGTGTTGTGTGGCTTTAGTTTAGCTCTGTCATGACGCGGCAGCATGGATCTCACTGCGAAAACTATATCTAGAATTTGCACTCACAGACAATCCGGAAAATGTGAGTGAAACGTGAAAGAGAGGGTTACACTGGTGGTCCAGAAAAGGTGTTAAGCCTTGATACCTGGTAACATGGAAACCTGTCACTATAGGTGATGTGTTATGTATTTATGAGGAATTATGATGATGACAATGATAATGTAATCATTTTAAGTGTTACCTTGTAAATAACCCAAATTCAGCCTGTTCATTACGTCGCTGGCTGTGAGATTAGTGATGTCTTCTGCAGAGCAGACGTGGCGACAGGGGAGAGACAGCAGGAGATAAGGAGAGAGATCAGAGAAGTCAAAGAGATACCGGGAGAACGAGACAAACAGGTCATGCTGGGATACCGAGCAGCGCTTTGGATCTTAAAACATGCAACTCATGGTTTGAAAGTTGATTTATTCATGGCTAAAGTCATCTTGTTTTCACCACTGCAAAACCAATGTTGTCTCAGACAAATTTGTTCTAAAAAGATCCCAGCAAGGAACTTGTATAGTACAGCAAAGGTTCTCAGACCTTTTTAGGCAGTTTTCAAGATGTAATTAGGCAAGTAGGCAATAATTTATGCATGTAAATAATATTTAAATAACTTCCTGACTGGGTAAATAAATACTGGCATTATATGGGTGTAGTAGTTTACTGAATCCCGTGTGTAAGCCCAGGTGCTGTATGCGGTTCCGGACGAGTTCCGTTAGCTCCTCCCTCTCTGACCGCCGACACACGCTATGTGTGTGTGTGTGTGTGTGTGTGTGTGTGTGTGTGTGTGTGTGTGTGTGTGTGTGTGTGTGTGTGTGTGTGTGTGTGTGTGTGTGTGTGTGTGTGTGTGTGTGTGTGGATGTGTGTGTGTGTGTGTATGGGTGTGTATGTGTGTGTGTGTGTGTGTGTGTGTGTGTGTGTGTGTGTGTGTGGGTGTGTGTGTGTGTGTGTGTGTGTGTGTGTGTGTGTGTGTGTGTGTGTGTGTGTGTGTGTGTGGGTGTGTGTGTGTGTGTGTGTGTGTGTGTGTGTGTGTGTGTGTGTGTGTGTGTGTGTGTGTGTGTGTGTGTGTGTGTGTGTGTGTGTGTGTGTGTGTGTGTGTGTGTGTGTGTGTGTGTGTGTGTGTGTGTGTGTGTGTGTGTGTGTGTGTGTGTGTGTGTGTGTGTGTGTGTGTGTGTGTGTGTGTGTGTGTGTGTGTGTGTGTGTGTGTGGGTGTGTGTGTGTGTGTGTGTGTGTGTGTGTGTGTGTGTGTGTGTGTGTGTCTCACCTCAGACGACAGGAACATATGTGACTCCGTGCGATAGATTCCAATAGGAATTTCTGAACTTGTGGAGCAGAGTTTCTGAAACAGTCGTCCGTACGTCCTGATCCACAGATCAGACTCACAAACACGCATCTGGATGGACATACAGCATCCAACATACAACATACAGCATAAAACATACAGCATACAGCATACAACATACAACATACAGCACATAACATACAACATACAGAATATAACATACAGCATACAACATACAACATACAGCACATAACATACAACATACAATCTACAGCATACAGGATACAACACACAACACACAACATACAGAATACAACATACAACACACACACATACACACACACAAACACACACACCCAAACACAAAAAACACTGTCTCTCTCACACACTCTTTCTCTCACTCTCACACACTTCCTCTCTATTGCTCCGTCTCACAATACACACACATACTTCACACGTACCACACACACACACACACACACCTTGTATTTTTTACTTTTTTTCTACATTTTAGAAAACAGAGAAGGTGCCAAAACAGTGAGGTGACACATATGTGTTCATGCTGTAGTGGAGACATCTCGTCTCTGTTAGACGTCTCTTTGAATCAGCTCTCCTGTGCTGTGACGACGTGCTGAGGGTCTCCTAACCAGATCCACGCTGAGGGTCTCCTAACCAGATCCATGCTGAGGGTCTCCTAACCAGATCCACGCTGAGGGTCTCCTAACCAGATCCACGCTGAGGGTCTCCTAACCAGATCCACGCTGAGGGTCTCCTAACCAGATCCATGCTGAGGGTCTCCTAACCAGATCCACACTGAGGGTCTCCTAACCAGATCCATGCTGAGGGTCTCCTAACCAGATCCACGCTGAGGGTCTCCTAACCAGATCCACGCTGAGAGTCTCCTAACCAGATCCACGCTGAGGGTCTCCTAACCAGATCCATGAAGCACCCTCCTCTCATGCTTGAAGACCTTCTCACACACTCACAGCACTTGTACAGTGAGGAACACACGTTCTGAAAGAAAACTATTTGCTGAGGTGCATCTAAAAGTGTGTGTGTAGAAGATTAGCTAACACCTTTCCCAAATTACATTTGGCTTAGAAATAAACTTCCAGTAGATTAAAATGCATTATTGCTATTAAAAATATCAGGTGTGTCCAGTCTTACACTACACACACACTCTCTCTCTCGCACACACACACACACACACACACGGACTCACAGCACACAGGTATCCTGATCCAGGCGTGGTGTCGAGCCCAAGCAGAAGCCTTGTGATGAGGATCATGTAGTCCTTCACAAAACACTAACAGAGAAACACAGACAGACTGTGTGATCCCTCATGACACTGACAGCAGAGACAAGCCGCATGTGTTGGGGAAAATCCACCTTCACAACATGCCAATCGCGTTTTACTTAAAGCATCATGGCAGTGGTTGCTGTAGCGAACTGTCACTCTGGTTACAGTGTGCATCTCTGGCCAACGCAAGGAACAGAAGGAGCGCAGACGAACACACACACACACACACACACACACACACCTGGTAGAGGAGTGTATCCAACATGCTGATGCTGAAGACTCGACCAGCAGCAAATGGCAGACGGAACATGAAGGCCAGATTAGAACCCTTATCTCGCTCCTTCTACACACACACACACACACACACGCACATGCAATTTCTTTAGCATTGTGAAGAGCTCTAAAACTCCATCAGCATAAGTTAGCACTGTTTATAACTGTAGCTCTGTATATACCAGTATCAGCTGAGCCATTTTATCTTGACTTTTGACCTTTGACCTTTCTCACCTTCTCCAGCCTGGACAGGGCCAGTGAGTAACTGTCCTTTGCTCTGAACTGCATGAAGCGCATGTTGGATGGGTGAGTCAGCTCTGTAATGATACTGAGGCTGGGGAACAACCTGCTGAGAGAGAGAGGAGAGAGAGGGAGAGAGGGAGGGAGGGAGGGAGAGGGAGAGAGGAGAGGGAGGGAGGGAGGGAGGGAGGGAGGGAGGGGAGGGAGAGGGAGAGGGAGGGAGGGAGGGGAGAGGAGAGGGAGGGGGAGGGAGGGAGGGAGGGAGAGGTAGGGAAGGAGGGAGAGGAGAGAGAGGGAGAGGGAGGGAGGGAGAGAAAGATGGAGAGAGAGTGAGAGAGAGAGGGAGAGAGGGAGAGGGAGAGAGAGAAGAGATAGGGAGAGAGAGAGAGAGAGGTGAGAGAGAGAGGAGAGAGAGAGGCGAGAGAGAGAGGAGAGAGAGGGAGAGAAAGAGAAAGAGAGAGAGGAGAAAGAGAGAAACATGATTGATAGGTCAGCTCTGTAATGATACTGAGACTAGAAAACACCCTGCTGAGAGAGAAAGAAAGGAGAGAGAGAGAGAGAAAGGAGAGAGAGAGAGAAAGGAGAGAGAGAGAGAGAGAGAGAGACGAGGAAACAAACTGCTCAGAAAGGAACGGAATGAAGGTAGAGAGGGAGAGAGTGGAAGCATGTGGAGAAGGTGAGAGAGTGAGAAAGATGCAAAGATATTTATATAGAGTGAGAACATATATATATATATGTTCAGAGAGAGAGACTCAGGTGGCCTATAGAGAGAGAGAGAGAGAGAGAGAGAGAGAGACTCACAGCCCACAGCCCCACCTGAACATGGTCTGCACATTGACGATGGTTTTAGCGTCGGCCATGTAGTCCTCCTCCGCACTCATGGTGCTCTCCTTGTCCACCACCACCAGGTTATCCGCATACAGGATCCCACACTGCAATAGGCTGTCCAAGCTGCCAGTCACACAAAAGGAACTATCAGCTTATTTGCATACAAATTCCCAGCAGCGCAATTGGCAAGCCAAGCCGCCAGTCACACAGCAGGGCGGGATTTCCCTATGCAGAAGTTCGAATCAAGCTCTCTGCGTACACATGAGGTGATCTTAAGGCTTACAGAATGGGATGCTTGAGAGTGGATTACCCAAAGAGTGGATTACCAGAGATCCACTGCTGTCTAATCTGAATGCAACACTACAGATAACAGTTTACAACAACACTTACTTGTCAATGGTGCCCACCATGTAGTAGACCATTGGGAAGCAGGAAATAGCCTCCAGGAAGTGCTCGTCGGGACTACAGGGTAAAGGAAACGAAACGAGCACACAAACGAGTTTCTCTTTTATTTTGTTCTGACAAAACTCGAGTTCACGTTCAGTTCACGTTTGAATGTCTTCCTTCCAATTCCTGTTTTCATCTTTTGCTTGCTCTCCTCCGCTATTCCTCCTTTCTCTTTCTGTCCCTCTCTCCCCCTCTATCCCTCCTTCCTCCCTCTATCCCTCTCTCTCATCCTCCTCTTCCTCGCCTCCTGTCCTCTCCTCGGCCGATGCTGAGTCTGGTCCGTATCCAAAGCAACCCTTTTTGTTTCTGTGGTAACCTGGACCGTGATGATGCACCTGTCTTAACTGAGAGCACTTCAGACTTTCTGTTGAAAAAAGCTAAAAGATTTGATTTGAAAAACGTTGCTGGTGAAAACACACACACACACACACACACACACACACAAACATACATATCAATCGGAGGCAAAGTGTAAGACAAGGAAATAGCTGTAATAGCTGTCAGGGCTCTCCAAACAAACCTGAGAATGAGTCAGTGTGTGGGCTTAGAGTGTGTGTGTGTGCGCGAGTGTGTGTGTGTGTGTGTGTGTGTGTGAGAGAGAGAGAGAGAGAGAGAGAGAGAGAGAGAATGTGTGGGTGTGGGAGGTGAGTGGTTTGCATGTTACCTGCATGTTAGACTGAGTGTATTTTCTTCTGTTTATATACATTGAGTGTGTGTGTGTGTGTGTGTGTGTGTGAGAGAGAGAGAGAGAGAGAGAGAGAGAATGTGTGGGTGTGGGAGGTGAGTGGTTTGCATGTTACCTGCATGTTAGACTGAGTGTATTTTCTTCTGTTTATATACATTGAGTGTGTGTGTGTGTGTGTGTGTGTGTGTGTGTGAGCTCACTGGTTGTCCAGCAGCAGCACTATGGGGTTGAGTTCTCGGCGGGGCCGGTAGTACGCCCTCAGGGGCACGATGAAGTTGTACAGGCCATTCCCTGCCGTCTCCGCGGAGACGATGATGAGTTTGTTCTTGAAACCGTACGCTTTTGGCGTCCTCAAAGCTCACGTGCTCACAAGCCTATAACAGCACAACATGTCAGTGGAAACCTTTGGTGATGTAGCGTTGAGCCAATGTACAGGCCCATTTGGTTTGTGTGTGTGGTTGTTGCTGTGTGGCCACGCCCCTTTGTTAGCCTACCCTTTGTTAGCCTGTTTCACCTGCCCTCATTAATGTATTTAAAATGTTTTGCCCTCCGTTGTCGGTTTTTTCCTTTTGTCGATGCCATCGTATTCACATCTATGTCTGTTGGTCTTCGTTAAATAAATGTCATTTGTGTTCACCGCTTCCTCTCCCTCGCCCATGTCACACGTGACAGATCACGTTAGCATTCACGTTCAATAATATGTGACTGAATGTGTCCCTGATCGTTTTTTGAAGATGATCTGAGATGCTAGTTCGCAGAAGCGCACTTAGCACCATTCACTTGTGAGATGGATGTTAATGCTAAGTGTCAACAGAGCCTTTATGTCTTTAAACTTGAGTCAAAAATACTTAAAAATACTCAAAAATATTTCAATTTCCCAGTTCCAGTCTTGAAGAATACCACCGTACTGCACAGGGTAATGCAATTTTGTGCAAAAGATGCTAGGGTTAGTTGCTAAGAACAGCTCTCTGGATTAAGATGTACTTTTGCGAATTGTTCTAAGATCGAAATGGAACTTATCACGTCACTGAAGGTTTAACGGGCATAATTAGCATATCTCGTTAGCATATGCACATAGACGATTATGAACTCACAGCTCTTATGATTACTATTAGCATAGTAGCATTTCCATAGTTGGAACTCAGAATTAGCGTTAGCGTGTCACATCGCTGGCGTTCAGGTCTAACGGAACGTTACAGAGGCTGACCTGGTCGAGCCGAAGGCAGCAGAATTCCGCTTTCTGGAGCAGAAGGTGGCACAGCGTGGGCGAGCTTCCAATGTATGGGGAATTGGGAGGATAACCCTTTACACACCTGTGGAGAGAGAAGCACGGTACAAGCTAACATGTACATTACTGACCAGTCAAATATTGTTTGACCGTGTGGTTTGGGGTTCATTGCACTTCAGGATGTGGTTCTAGAAGGTTCTAGATCAGTGCCAAAGGCTTTAGGTGTCTGGGCAGCATACTCAGAAGTGGAGTGCACTTCCTCATCAGAGTGTGCGGCCTCGTCTTCTGATTGGTCACTTAGGAGGTCACATGGCAGTAGGGAGGCGGAGTCGGCAATCTCCAGCACGGGAGCGATGCTGGGCCGGCGACACCCTGCTCCGTTCTCCGTGGGCAGTGCCAGTTTGCTCATGTCTCCGGTAGGACTGGTGTTCTGGAAGTCCATAGCAACGGTTCCTAACGTAAACATACAAGCATGTAACACAAACAGCCAAATAAAAATGCTTTTTAAAGACAATTTCTCCAACTCAGAAACTCAAGGGGACTGTCAAGTCTTTACATGTTACTCTTTCTCTGAATCTCAGTCGCTGTCTCTCTCTCTGTTGGTCTGTCTCTCTGTCTCTCTCTCTGTCCTGTCTGTCTCTCCCTCTCTGTCTTTCTCTGTCTCACCCATGCTGGTGATGATGCTGTGGACAGGGAGGCCAGAGGGGCTGTTGAGGATGTCACAGTGCCCCCTGCCCTGACGTGCTTCCTGTCGGATGGTGAAGGCGGAGTTTTCCTCCTTCGTGATGTTGATATAGTAACAGGTGTCAGCAGAGGCCATGATGTGCCGTGGGCCGGGGTTGAGGAGAATGCTCTTATTGTCTTCTCTCTTTATCCCTATCAAACACACGCCATACCTACACACACACACACACACACACACACACTTACTCTGAAAGAACATACTCATCTGTTTTGCTGAAATAAATGTTAGGGATGTTTGTGATGGTGTTGGGGTGGTTATGGTGTTAGGGTGTTGGGATGGGTGGGGACGGTGTTGGGGTTGATGTTAGGGATGTGGGGGTTTGGTGTGGTGGGAACAGAGTTGGGGATGTGGGGGTTTGGTGTGGTGGGGACAGTGTTGGGGATGTGGGGATTTGGTGCTGGGGTGGGGACAGTGTTGGGGATGTGGGGGTTTGGTGTGGACGGAGTTGGGGATGTGGGGGTTTGGAGTGGACGGTGTTGGGGATGTGGGGGTTTGGTGTGGACGGTGTTGGGGATGTGGGGGTTTGGTGTGGACGGTGTTGGGGATGTGGGGGTTTGGTGTGGTGGGAACAGTGTTGGGGATGTGGGGTGTGGTGTGTACGTTGTTGGGGATGTGGGGGTATGGTGTGGTGGGGACGGTGTTGGGGATGGATGTGGGGTTTGGTGTGGTGTGTACGGTGTTGGGGATGTGGGGGTTGGGTGTGGTGTTTGCGCAGAAGTGTGGTCTTCTGAACTGGGCTGTGTTTGCGCCCGTGTGTGTGTACCTACTTCTTGTGTGCGTGGAAGGCGGCGTATGTGAAGCTCTTTTTCTCGTACTCTCTGAAGAACATGCTGTCACTCAAACAGATGTGATACACCTCGTTGCCCGAGCAACGGCCATACATCCTCTGCCACTGTTCTGGGGACTGCTGGCCCTCCCTAAACAGGTTATCCACACATTATCACACACATGCAACAGTCCTATTACACACTTATTACCATGCAATGCCATAATTTTAGAAATATATTAAATGCAGGGGAGTGTTGACATTCAACCCTCATTCAGTACCACAGCAAAAAACTTTTTATTTCACTAGAACATGATATTCAAGCCCTCCAGCACTGCTTTCGTTGGCCTTGAGCACAGAAGAAAGACAGGAGTGAGAGAAATATACGGAGAGATAGATGATGAATGATGGAGAGAGAGAGAGAGATGATGATGATGATGATGATGAGGAAGCAGTCTGCTACTGACTGGCCCCGGGACGTGTGCACCAGAAGGGTGACCAGCGTGGACGTGGCCGGGCACAGGCAGTTCAGAGCCAACAGGGCGTACTTGAACTCCTCCTCACACACAACGTGGTCTGCAGCGGGAAACAGGAGCAGCGCTTAGAGCCAAAATGGCCAACAGTGTAGAAGCGGAAAATGTTAGCAGAAAGTGGCTAAAACAGAGAGAGAGAGCGGGAGAGAGAGGGAGAGAGATAATGAGCGAGAGAGTAAATAAAATAATCACCTGCAAATTTGACATGAAACTTGTTCTCAGGTTTGAGGATCTGGACATAGAGGGGGCAGTTTGGGGCAAAGTCCTTCACTGCCCATGCTCGAAGTATCGTCTGATGATCCTGCCCAACACCGTTAACACTATTACCCAATGCACACACACGTAAATAACCACAGCACCCACTTTAAATGAAACCAAAGCCAATCAGGGTTAGTGGTATGTGTACACTGGCTTTTGATTAAACAAGGAGATTGGTGAGTGATCGTTAGAGGCGGGGCCAGGTCCTTACTGCGGCCATGCGATCGGCCTCGTTCCTGCTGCTCAGGATGAAGCAGGCCTCAGCGTCGTCCATTCTGCGCCATTCAAAGCGAACGGCCAATCCCGAGAGAGAAGCCAGCGCGGCAAGCCAATCAGAGAGATATGACACCAGAGTTAATGAGAGAGAAACCAATCACGTAGGACAAGCATAGAAGCAGGTATTGGCCGTCGCCCCATCGCTCTGAGCGGAAAACAGGCAGAAAAGACTGCGTCAGAGAGAGAAATACATCGACACGGATCGGCGCGGTGACTCAGCGCTGGCAAACGGCGGGTTTGATTGAAAGGGCAGGCGCACACGCTCACAGACAGACACACGCAAAGCAGGCTATTATATGGAGAGCCTTCGCATGCTAAAAATTCCTCTCTGTTATTAGCCTTTGCTGGTTCTGAAAACTGAACACCATGGCAACAGATGAGAGAGAGAACGAGCAGAGGAATGAGAGGAGAGGAAAGGAGAGGAGGGGGGGAGGAGAGAGAGAGAGAGAGAGAGAGGCTGGTGAACTTTCACTAGTGATCTTTGAGTGGCCGATTATTGGTGGTTATTGACAGTTATTGGCTGGAGTGACCTGTCACTCACTTGGCTCGGAGGAGGTCCTGGTTTTTGAGGGCGGAGCCTTGTAGGTAAATGACCCGTTGGGACCACAGTGGAATCTGTAGCGCTCTTCTCACCTGGCTGTCGGCCTCACAGGGACATAGGATCACCACATAATAGTCCTACACAGACACACACACACACTACAATGTCATTGTACTAACTTCAATAGTCACCCTAACCTGGTGATGGCCTGACACCTTAACATGAGGCTGACCATAACTGACCATGAAAGCAAAGGGAAAATCACACCGCTCAAAGGTAAAGACATACAAACACACACACACACACACACACTCCTGTGTCAGACCTGTGTGCGCGGGTGGGCGTAGAACTCGTTGAGGAAGTCCATGAGCAGATCGATCTTGATGGAGCTGACACACAGCACAGCGTGCTTCTCCGTCTGGGCACGGTGTCGGCTGTAGTTCCCACCAGACTTCTGCCTCTCCATCCACAGGTAGATCAGCTCCTCGAACTGGAGGTGGGAGGTCAGTGGAGAGACCGAGACACAAATTTTCTTTTAAACAAACCGTCTAGCGTTCAGTCGGTTGTTGTATTGCTCTTAATCTCAAACTCTGTAAGCTATGGCAGCAACGTGTTCCTGCAGCGAGTGAGTGTGTCAGCTCCATCACCCTCGATGCCTCGGCGTGCTTTAACTGCCAACACACCAAACCAAACACCAACTGATAATGACTGATGATGCTAATGACTGATGATGCTAACGACTGATGATGCTAACGACTGATGATGCTAACGACTGAAGATGCTAACGACTGATGATGCTAATGACTGATGATGCTAACGACTGATGATGCTAATGACTAAAGATGCTAACAGCTGATGATGCTAATGACTGATGATGCTAACAGTTGATGATGCTAATGACTGATGATGCTAACAGCTGATGATGCTAATGACTGATGATGCTAACAGTTGATGATGCTAATGACTGATGATGCTAACAGCTGATGATGCTAATGACTGATGATGCTAACAGTTGATGATGCTAATGACTGATTATGCTAACAGCTGATGATGCTAATGACTGATGATGCTAACAGTTGATGATGCTAATGACTGATGATGCCCTTCCATCAGCTCCATTGCCCTTCGTCATGAGTGTGCTGAGTTCTAAGTGTGCTGAGTTCTGAGTTTACTGAGTTCTGAGTGTGACTTCTGAGTGTAGTGACTTCTGAGTGTGCTGAGTTCTGAGTTCTGAGTAACTCCCACCTCTTCTCTAGCTCCTTCCATAAAACCGCTTATGGTAACATAATGACAAATGTTCCGCTTGTTCTCTACACAGTTAGCACAACAAAACTGCTTTCCACGCAGCAAATTCTAATGTTAGCCTACCACACTGCCGGGGTAGATCAAGCAGCAAAACCTCTTATGTAGTTTATGTCTACATTATCTTGTTTCAAATTTAGACTTAACAGCCAATCAGAAAACTCTCCATCACAGCCAATTACTTGCATAATGCCAGTTCAACTTGCATAATCATCCAAAATGGCAATGACAAGCACCAATTAGAGCC
This sequence comes from Brachyhypopomus occidentalis, assembly GCA_020368025.1. Taxonomy (NCBI): domain Eukaryota; kingdom Metazoa; phylum Chordata; class Actinopteri; order Gymnotiformes; family Hypopomidae; genus Brachyhypopomus; species Brachyhypopomus occidentalis. Next base: position 510,078 of record JAGXOD010000103.1, read on the forward strand.
AACGGTACAGAACATACTGCACCGAGCACGATACTCTCCCATGGCGCCATGCTGTCTGACGACCATTATTCAGGTCAATGTGTCCCTAAGGGTTAAAGGGCACCATGAACTGAACTGAACTGAACTGAACTGAGGCCGAGGAGATACAGAGTGAGAGACAAAAATAAATGTTCTTTTATGACATTAAATGCAAAAATTATGGGTTTAATCTTCATTTCCTATTCAGAAGCTATATAATAGAACAGACAGATACATGCTGACTGAACAGTGACAGTTAGAACGGACCAGGCATTCTCCCACTGACTTTCACACCAGTGAGACGCACCTTTCCAAAGAATAAATAAGTGCTTGTGTTTTTATTCTATTTACTTAAAAAAATGTTATTGAGTCCTCCCACCTGTAGGGGCAGCACCACCAGGGCCACGCATATCATCACCACCACCAGCAGCTGTGAGGGCCAGATCTGAGGGGTCACGTCTCCGAAGCCCACGGTGGAGAAGGTGACGATGCAGAAGTAGAGGGAGTTAAAGAGGGAGAGGGAGTTCCCTCCAGCTCTCTCCAAATGCTGGATCCCACAGGTACTGAAAGAGAGAGAGAGAGAGAGAAGGAGAGAAGGAGAGGGAGAGAATTTGACTTAAAAATCACTGTTATTTAGTTGTTCCTCAGAATACTACTAACGTGTGGCTTGAAGCAGGATGTGTCTTTTTAGTTTCACTTTTATTGACAAATACATCGACGACACAAAGGCAAATGAAGACTGACAAAGGAAGCCGACAACACGCACTTAATACGCTCACGCTAACACGACACAAGTGTAACACAGAACGCTAACAAGAGAGACAGGTGTGCGACGAACACACACACACATGAACACACACACACCAAGGCGCACATGGAAACGACCATATATGGACAGACATAATCACATGGACACGCCCAGTGGGAGGGGCCGTACTGTGACACTTTTGCAAATGTTTCATTATTTCGCTAATCAAAACGCAGATCACTCGCCTTACTTAAAGATCCTTTTTTTGTTTGCGACTTGCTAAAAGGTGAACTCAACTCTTCATCACTGAAAGATTCATCTCAAAACATCTGTGCCCTGCGCTAGCCTAATCCTAACCTTAGCTCTAATCCTAATCCAAAGAGGATTAAGACTTTGGTAAAGATAAACCACAAATCCCTAACAGCCTCGATTCTGTGTCTGCAGAATTCTGGGACATGGAGTCTCCGTGATGAAGATAATCCACGATGATGATGGTGATTAATCTACCTCCCAAGCCAATGAAAACAGCATTCTGTGCAACAGAATCTGACCAACCCCCCCCCCCCCCGACATTAGAAGGTAGCAAGTCAATTTGCCAGCTAAAGGACAAGTAAGAAACCATTAACGATAGAGGAAGTGAAGATTTCATTACATTTTTTAGAAGAAAAGAGGAAGAGAGGGATGGAAAGAGATAGAGAGAGGAGGAGTATGAGCAGGGCAGAGAAAGAGAGAGGGAAAGAAAGAAAGAGAGAAAGAAAGAAGGGCTGTCAAAAAGTGGAAGTTGTTTCAGCACTGCAGTGACAGATTAATTAGGGCCCTGTGTGGTGGAATCCTGCAGTGGTGCCGTGAGTCATTCACAGGTTGTGAAGCTCTGTAACAAAGCAGGCACGGCGAGGTCAGAGCGGTAGCGGTCACATGACCACCCCCAACACCAAACACCCACCCCCAACACCACCCTCGTTCTCCATCCAGCCGCACCGTGGGCGGCTGAATGGGCCATGGAGAGACAGAGGGAGAGAGAGAGGAAGGGAGAGAGGGAGAGGGAGAGAGAGAGGGGAGAGGGAGGGAGGAGAAGAGAGAGAGGGAGAGAGCGAGGGGAGAGGGAGGGAGAGAGAGAGGGAGGAGAAGAGAGAGAGGGAGAGAGAGAGAGGAGAAGAGAGAGAGACAGAGGGAGAGAGAGAGAGAGAGGGGAGAGGAGAGAGAGGGAGAGAGCGAGGGGAGAGGGAGGGAGAGAGAGAAAGAGGGAGAGAAGGAGGGGGATAGGGATGGTGATATGGAGAGAGGGATTGAGCAAGAGAGAAGGAGAGAGAGAGAGAGAGAGAGAGAGAGAGAGAGAGAGAATTACCCGGTGAAGACGAGGCAGAGGAGTGTGCAGATGAGGATCAGGACCTGGTTGAACATGGCTGAATGGGTTCTCTGGATGGCTCTGTGCAGGTCATTCTGAAACACACACACACACACACACACACACATGTGAATACAAACACATGTGAGAATACAAGCATCTCAACAGAGAAGCATAATTAGCATCCAAACACATACACATACACACACACAGTGTAAATGGGATCCAAACTTACAATCATGCTCTCCAAAGCGTGCTTGGCCAGCCAGCAGTTGAGGAAGACTGGGATGAAGAGATTTCTCAGAGTTGGCCAGAAAATCTGCAACTCCAGCAGAAGACATGATCAACACGGCTCAGTGGAGGGCAGAGAGGTCAGAGGTCAGGATTTATTTTGAGCACTGAAAAGCTACTTGCCGTGATTATGAAGGGAACTGTGTTTAGCATCTCCAACAGGAATGACACTTGGAATATCTGCTCCCAGATATTACCCTACACACACACACACACACACACACACACACACATAATGACTACACACTCCCAGATATTACCCTAACACACACACACACACACACATAATGACTACACACTCCCAGATATTACCCTAACACACACACACACACACACATAATGACTACACACTCCCAGATATTACCCCTAACACACACACACACACACACATAATTTAATTTCATTTTATCATAACTGTACAGCTGTTCTTGACTCTGTTGCTCCCTTGAAATTTAAACGGGTCAAATCTAAAATCCAGCCCTATCTGAATTCTTCTACTCAGGAAATTAGAGCGGCCTGTAGGAGACCTGAGAGGAAATGGAAAACACGAGGGCTACAGGTTCACCCTGGTATACTCCAGAGTTGTCTACACCACTATCAACTAGCGGTCAAAACAGCCAGAGAAGTATATTTTTCTAATATAATTGCTCAAAATGCCAATAGACCCAAAGTTGTTCAGTACAATTAAATCTATACTTAAACCTGTATCTGACTTGGGACATGTACCTCCTGACCTTTGTGAAGAGTTTTGAAACTTTTTTATTGGAAAGATTTAAACTTTTAGATCTCTGATTCCTTATGCAGGTTTGGATTGTTCTCCTCCTTTACCATGTAAAGGGTTTTTCAGAGAATTTGAAACCGTTTTAATGTCAGAGCTTGTCGATTTTATGCTGAACACAAAGCTAACAACCACCATCCTCATGCCGTTGGATCTAAGCTCTGCTTTTGATACAATTGATCGTAACATACTGATTGGTCGTTTGAAGGAGTGGGCGGGGGTAGAGGGTGTGGCCCTAAGATGGTTTACGTCCTATCTAGAACATAGGACTTTTTCAGTAAACACAGGCAACTCGTTCTCCTCTACAGCTGATGTGAATTGCGGTGTTCCACAGGGATCAATATTAGGACCAATCCTTTTTTCATTATATATGTTACCTTTAGGCCAATTTGTCAGAAAACATAATGTTAACTTTCATTTTTATGCTGATGACATTCAATTGTACCTTCCAATTAGACCCAATGACAATGGCTCTTTTATGTCTCTAAAGAACTATGTTGAAAAGTGGTTGGCTGCTAATTTTCTTCATTTAAATGAAACTAAAACAGAGATTATTAGTTTTGGGTCTCCACATTGCACTACTGTTGTTTCTGATAACCTTGGTTTATTATCATCATGTGTAAAGTCATCAGTGAGAAATCTTGGTGTTGTTTTTGACTCTGACCTCAGATTTGATAAACAAATCAACTGTGTGGTAAAAAGTAGCTTCTTCCACCTCAGAAACATTGTAAGGATAAAGCCTTTTCTCAGTTTTGCTGACCTTGAGAAGGTCATTCATGCCTTTATAACTTCACGAATTGACTACTGTAATTCTTTATACATTGGTATTAACCAGTACCAGTTCCTCGCCTCACTCCACTGGTTACCAGTACAATATATAATACAATTTAAAGTGCTTTTATTTGTTTTTAAAGCACTAAATGGGCTGGTCCCTTCTTACATCTCAGACTTACTCCAATCTCCAATCAGGCAGCGCTTGCTGAGATCTTCATCTCAGAACTTATTAGTTGTCCCCAGGACTCGTTTAAAACTTAGAGGGGCTCATGCATTTTCAGTGTATGCTCCGAGACTGTGGAATAACCTACCACCTGATATCCGCCATGCTACCTCTGCCTCGGCTTTTAAATCAGGTTTAAAAACCCATTTATATAAACTTGCATTTGTTCAGTAAGACACTGTGGTAATGTTTTGGTGCACTGATGTATTTTTATGTTGTTATTTTATTTTATTTTTGTGTATTTTGTTTATTTTGATTGTTGTTGTATTTTTCGTATTTTATACACTAACCCCTAACACACACACACACACACACACACACATAATGACTACACACTCCCAGATATTACCCTAACCCCTAACACACACACACACACACACACACACACATAATGACTACACACTCCCAGATATTACCCTAACCCCTAACACACACACACATACACACACACACATAATGACTACACACTCCCAGATATTACCCTAACCCCTAACACACACACACATACACACACACACATAATGACTACACACTCCCAGATATTACCCTAACCCCTAACACACACACATATACACACACACACATAATGACTACACACTCCCCACACACACATAATGACTACACACTCCCAGATATTACCCTAACCCCTAACACACACACACATACACACACACACATAATGACTACACACTCCCAAATATTACCCTAACACACACACACACACATAATGACTACACACTCCCAGATATTACCCTAACACACACACAGACACACACACATAATAACTACACACTCCCAGATATTACCCTAACACACACACACACACATAATGACTACACACTCCAAAATATTACCCTAACACACACACAGACACACACACATAATAACTACACACTCCCAAATATTACCCTAACACACACACAGACACACACACATAATAACTACACACTCCCAGATATTACCCTAACACACACATACACTCACACACATAATGACTACACACTCACAATTAATCAGTATCTCATCAGTATATCATTCTACAAGTGCATAATACGTTTAATTGTAACTCATACAAACACACGTGCACACACACAGACACACACACAGACACACACAAACACACTCACACACACACACACACACACAAAGTCCTACCTTGTAGCTGAGGTATGTGAGCAGCATTGCTTCCATGAAACTGATTGATGCTACTATCACCTAGAAACAGAAACACACATAAACACATAAAATATATAATACAATATACAATACAATACACACACACACACACACACACCATCATCACACACACACCATCATCACACACACACCATCATCACACACACCCCATCATCACACACACACCATCATCACACACACACCATCATCACACACACCCCATCATCACACATACACCATCATCACACACAACACCATCATCACACACACACCATCATCACACATACACCATCATCACACATACACATACACACCCCCCATCATCACACACTTGTCCAGGTTACCTGAATGGCCCACACAGGGGTTTTCCTGTCCACCCAGAAAATCAGCTCCCTGGGACAGAGAGAGAGGGAGAGAGAGAGAGGGGGAGAGAGAGATAGGGGAGAGAGAGAGGGGGAGATCAGGAGGGAGAGAGAGAGAGGGAGGGGGAGAGAGGGGAGAGAGAGGGATGGAGAGAGGGAGAGATTGAGGGAGGGAGAGAGAGAGGGGGAGAGATGGAGGGAGGGAGAGAGAGAGAGAGGGAGGAAGAGAGAGGGAGGGAGAGAGAGAGAGGAAGAGAGAGAGGGGAGAGAGAGAGAGGGAGAGATGGAGGGAGGGAGAGAGAGAGGAAGAGAGAGAGGGGAGAGGGAGAGAGAGAGGGAGAGATGGAGGAGAGAGAGAGAGGGAGAGAGAGAGAGAGATGGAGGGAGAGAGAGAGAGAGAGGGGGAGAGAGAGAGGGGGAGAGAGGGAGGGAGGGCAAGAGAGAATCAATATAAGAATCAATATGTAGACATGCAGACATATTTATTATATTATTACGTACGTGATGCAGAAACGGGCTCTGTGCTCACCAGTTAATGTCATCACTTGGAGAAGTGCTGTTACACTTCATACTGGAAGGGGAGAAAGAGACAGAAACAGAGAGACAGGCAGAAACAGAGGGACAGAGGGACAGAGGGACACACACCGAGATGGAGAGGAAAAGTAACCTAGATTAGTGCTTTTACAGTATTCTGTAAATCTAATTTGAGTCTCACAACGACAAACACACACACACATGTGCTGAAGCATGTATACACACACACATGTGTTGAAGCATGTATACACACACACACATGTGCTGAAGCATGTATACACACACACACACACACACATGTGCTGAAGCATGTATACACACACACACACACACATGTGTTGAAGCATGTATACACACACACACATGTGCTGAAGCATGTATACACACACACACACATGTGCTGAAGCATGTATACACATACACACACACACACACACACACAGGTACACACACTCATCCTGACCATGCGTTGCGCAGCGGGGCGGGGTTGTCAGTCATAACTCGTATGATGTAGAGCACACACGTGAGAACCTTCAGGCAGAAGTTAAATATCCGAATCCGAAGACCTGAGGCAAAAGGGGAAAAGGTCAAAGTTCAGGTCAAAATTCCACTGTGTAGCAGATGTGTCTGTGGGAAAGGTCAAAGTTCAAGTCAACGTGGCATGAACCACAGTGTCATTCTGGACCACATACACTGCATTCCAGTCACGAGTGTGATGTTCATAAAATCACATTTCATAAAGTCGATTTAGCAACAACAGCACATTGTGGGAAGTGATTAATGCTCAGTACATAATTAGTGTCCGCACACCATATGCAAAGCTTCCTTATTTATTAAGTCATTAATTAAATTCAGCATGTTAACATATACGGCCTTCATCAGCCAATAGATAACCCCCAAAACATCAAGTGTATACAAAGTGACATCACACCACCATCGGACCCACATCCATCACACACATAGGGTCTGTCCAAAAACCTAGTGAGCTGTCTACATAGACATGCTGAGAGCCTGCACACGCTCACATGTCGTAGGCTGTCCCAATTCTTAGATATCTTAAACTTGCTGCCTACTGAGAGACCTTAAACTGACCGAATTTTAAGTCAGCATCAAATGGCTCCTCAGCTGCTAAGGCGATCCCATGATTAAATGCAAGTACAACTTTTGTTCATGGCGAAGTCATTTTCAATTGTACGTTATTATAATTCTCTCTGCTGTTTATAGAATATTCATTAAAATGTTTTCTTAACATAAAATCTTAGCATTTATTTTCCCTCTTCAGTTAGTTTGACCATTTAGCAATTTTATACATACTAACAAGTTTCTTATCACAAGTAGCTTATCTAACACGACAATTAAAATCACGCTAAGAACGGGATCGGAGAATCCATAGTGCTAAGACGCCAAGGCAACGGTAGAAACTGAGGAAAATAAGAACTGGTACATTGGGCGAGAACAAGCTAACACTACGTTCATCACCCGTTCTAATATTGATCTGATATTTACTGATCCAAAGGTATAAAGACCAAAGTATGGAGTAGCCCATTTGGGAATCGAAACAAGTAGCTAACAGGAGTCGTGTCTCAAACGAACATTTCGCATATAAAATATGGTGACCCATGTGAGGACACCAAGAAGGTCGTACATCTGGTGCTTTTCACATCTGTATTTATCAGCAGGGATACTAGGGAGGAATAATAGGATAATAGGGAGGAAAGTGGGACTTAACCAACATGTTGGGAAAATCAATTGCAACAAGTTTAGAACTTTTATTGTACGAACTTTCATACCCAGTGTGGAATATTTAACGCGTTTAAGAGGATCAGCATCTGTTTGCTTATTTACATTTTCAGTGCTGAACTTGTGACACGTCACCAAAACGCCTTGTCTGCAGAGTCTACTGCTTCCTACACCCTCTCTCGAGGAGTCCTGGCAGTACATGTACACTTCACCAGCACTATCAATCCACCACAGTCTATTGACCTAATAGGTAAGTGATCTGGGATGAAACTCGTCCGCTCTTGACACAGTGTTTCTACCTGGTGGTTTTTGGTAAAGGTCTATAGGTGGTTCCCATTCTGTACACACAGCCTCACATCAAAAACGCTACAATGTAACACTCCACAGTAACGGCGGTGACGAGTCAGAGACAGGGTTGCTTGTGGCGAGCCGTTATTCACCATGGCAACAACAATCGGAACACTGCAACGGGAAATAGGAAGCAAAAGGCAAGCAGCACAAGAACTGCTTGCGTGTGTGTGTGTGTGTGTGTGTGTGTGTGTGTGTGTGTGTGTGTGTGTGTGTGTGTGTGTGTGTGTGTGTGTGTGTGTGTGTGTGTGTGAGTGTGTGTGTGTGTGGGCATGTCCCTTCTCCTGCATGCTGAGTGCACTGTGACAGCGAATGTCAAATGTTAAGACACTGGATTTTTCATAAAATTGTATAATACCTCTTTAGTAGATTTAGAATAAGTATGTGAAATATATTTTTGACAGCAAGATCTTAGAGCAGAATTCATTTATTGGTCATGTGATTATTTTCAAATGTCTCCATATACAAACAAGCATAAATTGCTTCCTCTGTACTGTACATTGCTGTGACCTTCAGTCGTAAGTTAGACTCATTTTAAAGGCAAAAATAATTATTAGTGAGCATAATATGAGCTCAATCTAATACACAAGGGTGAGAGTCATGGATGGATGCTGATTGGTCATGCATGGATGCTAATTAGCCATGGATGGATGCTGATTGGTCATGGATGGATGCTGATTGGTCATGGATGGATGCTGATTGGTGGTCATGCATGGATACTGATTCAAAAAGAACTCCCAACGCTTCCAAACCACCCACAACCTCACCAATGATTCCATGAAAAGTTTTAAAAACTTTTAAATGGCGAAGTCAAAAGGATGTACATGAGAGACAGCCCGGACATCCTCAATGGGTCCGCCTGTTAACGGGACACCTAACCCGTCTTGGACTCTGGGCAGCGTGTAATATACTGGTGCCAATGGCTGCCTAACCTTAAATTCACACAGCAATTGAACATATTCAATGTTTTCATGATGGAACAAATTCTTAATCGCTCCTTTCAGTGTCTGAGTGGGGTCAGAAGGAAACGTCCAATATGGTCCAATGAACTGTCGATGTGAGAGATTCACTGTACTCGTGATCCAAACAATTACTGTCACCAATAAATCAGCCATACAGATCACACATAGAGGACCATACAGATCACACATAAAGGACCATACAGATCATACATAGTGGACCATACAGATCACACATAGAGGACCATACAGATCACACATAGTGGACCATACAGATCACACATAGTGGAACATACAGATGGACCACACATAGTGGACCATACAGATCACACATAGTGGACCATACAGATCACACATAGTGGACCATACAGATCACACATAGTGGACCATACAGATCACACATAGTGGACCATACAGATCATACATAGAGGACCATACAGATCACACATAGTGGACCATACAGATCACACATAGAGGACCATACAGATCACACATAGTGGACCATACAGATCACACATAGTGGACCATACAGATCATACATAGTGGACCATACAGATCATCACACATAGTGGACCATACAGATCACACATAGTGGACCATACAGATCACACATAGTGGACCATACAGATCACACATAGAGGACCATACAGATCATACATAGTGGACCATACAGATCACACATAGTGGACCATACAGATCATACATAGTGGACCATACAGATCACACATAGTGGACCATACAGATCACATAGTGGACCATACAGATCATACATAGAGGACCATACAGATCACACATAGAGGACCATACAGATCACACATAGAGGACCATACAGATCACACATAGAGGACCATACAGATCATACATAGTGGACCATACAGATCACACATAGAGGACCATACAGATCATACATAGTGGACCATACAGATCACACATAGTGGACCATACAGATCACAGATCATACAGATCACACATAGAGGACCATACAGATCATACATAGTGGACCAGACCATACATAGTGGATCATACAGATCACACATAGAGGACCATACAGATCATACATAGAGGCCCATACAGATCATACAGATCACACATAGAGGACCATACAGATCACACATAGAGGACCATACAGATCACACATAGTGGACCATACAGATCATACATAGAGGACCATACAGATCATACATAGAGGACCATACAGATCACACATAGAGGACCATACAGATCACACATAGAGGACCATACAGATCACACATAGAGGACCATACAGATCACACATAGAGGACCATACAGATCACACATAGTGGACCATACAGATCACACATAGTGGACCATACAGATCACACATAGTGGACCATACAGATCACACATAGAGGACCATACAGATCACACATAGTGGACCATACAGACATAGTGGACCATACAGATAACACATAGAGGACCATACAGATCACACATAGAGGACCATACAGATCATACATAGTGGACCATACAGATCATACAGATCACACATAGTGGACCATACAGATCGCACATAGAGGACCATACAGATCACACATAGAGGACCATACAGATCATACATAGTGGACCATACAGATCACACATAGTGGACCATACAGATCACACATAGTGGACCATACAGATCACACATAGAGGACCATACCATACATAGAGGACCATACAGATCACACATAGAGGACCATACAGATCATACATAGTGGACCATACAGATCATACAGATCACACATAGTGGACCATACAGATCGCACATAGAGGACCATACAGATCACACATAGAGGACCATACAGACACATAGAGTGGACCATACAGATCATACATAGTGGACCATACAGATCATCACACATAGTGGACCATACAGATCACACATAGAGGACCATACAGATCACACATAGTGGACCATACAGATCACACATAGTGGACCATACAGATCACACATAGAGGACCATACAGATCACACATAGAGGACCATACAGATCATACATAGTGGACCATACATAGTGGACCATACAGATCATACAGATCACACATAGTGGACCATACAGATCACACATAGTGGACCATACAGATCACACATAGAGGACCATACAGATCATACAGAGGACCATACAGATCACACATAGTGGACCATACAGATCACACATAGAGGACCATACAGATCATACATAGTGGACCATACAGATCACACATAGAGGACCATACAGATCATACATAGAGGACCATACAGATCATACATAGAGGACCATACAGATCACACATAGTGGACCATACAGATCACACATAGTGGACAGATCATACATAGAGGCCCATACAGATCATACAGATCACACATAGAGGACCATACAGATCATACATAGAGGACCATACCATACAGACCATACAGATCACACATAGTGGACCATACAGATCACACATAGTGGACCATACAGATCATACATAGAGGACCATACAGATCATACATAGAGGACCATACAGATCATACATAGTGGACCATACAGATCACACATAGTGGACCATACAGATCATACATAGAGGACCATACAGATCATACATAGAGGACCATACAGATCATACATAGTGGACCATACAGATCATACATAGTGGACCATACAGATCATACATAGTGGACCAAAACAGATCATACATAGTGGACCATACAAATCACACATAGTGGACCATACAGATCACAGATACATAGTGGACCATACAGATCATACATAGAGGACCATACAGATCATACAGATCACACATAGTGGACCATACAGATCATACATAGAGGACCATACAGATCATACATAGAGGACCATACAGATCATACATAGAGGACCATACAGATCATACAGATCACACATAGTGGACCATACAGATCATACATAGAGGACCATACAGATCATACATAGTGGACCATACAGATCATACATAGAGGACCATACAGATCATACATAGAGGACCATACAGATCATACATAGAGGACCATACAGATCATACATAGTGGACCATACAGATCATACATAGAGGACCATACAGATCATACATAAAGGACCATACAGATCACACATAGAGGACCATACAGATCATACATAGAGGACAGAGTGGACCATACAGATCATACATAGAGGACCCATACAGATCATACAGATCACACATAGAGGACCATACAGATCATACATAGAGGACCATACAGATCATACATAGTGGACCATACAGATCACACATAGAGGACCATAGGGTTATACAGATCACACAGATACATTAGTAGTTTCTCCTCTTCTCTTACAAATTCCAATAAACTGTGAACTATGAAAAATAACAAAAAATAAAATAAAATAAAATAAATTACACTGGGCACTGCTAGAATGGAGACTTGTGTGTGTTTACACTGATCTCCTGTCAGTGACGTTATGAGACATTCCTCAACACACACACACACACAAATACCATAAAGATTTCTCCAACCCCATCTTTGTCTGTTAGGCTAGAAAGGTTTTGAACAAAAAGAACGATAACAATGTCATTAGAAATTGGAAATTGGAATTGAACTCTGCTGGCCACAGAGGCGGTATAAAGAGGTGGTGTAAAGAGGTGGTGTAAACAGGTGGTGTAAAGAGGTGGTGTAAACAGGTGGTGTAAACAGGTGGTGTAAACAGGTGGTGTAAAGGCAGAAGAAAGGTGGCTGAAAGTGTGCGGAACTTACTGGAGCGCTGGTTTTTGATGAAGAACAATTTGAGCCTCTCCTTAAATGTGTTCTCATTCACGTAGAACTCCACATGAACTCTGCACAGATAAGACACACGGTTACTGTTTCAATAGGACCTCTGTCACTGGTTGAGGTGGTATTCAATCATCAAGGTGCACCAATCAACCACAAGCAATTGGTTTAGGATAAGCATGCTGGCATCTGATTGGTTAGTTCACCATGATTATTAAGGTGCTGTTCTGTTAAGGCTCGTTGTGGCTTTCAGCAACAAAAATGTGGTTTTGTATTATAAATGAATACAAACTACAGAATATGTAGCAGCTAGGGAAAAGAGAGAGAGAGAGAGAGTCCAAACCCATGTTGTCATCACTGCCAAAGTGTGTGTCTAATCAGTATCTCACTCTACAGGTTAAATTTAAATAAGTTAAATTGTAACTCACACACACGCGCGCGCACACACACACACACACACTGTAAACACTGTACTTCCAGTTGTCCATGACTATGTCTCTCACTATTAAGTAAACACTCTCTTTATCTCTCTTTCTCTTTATGGGAAGATGGTGTGGACATAGCTTGTCCACATTCTGCATGTGGCAAGTATCATTAAGGGAAGATACTGATGAGGAATAAATTCACTACTTAAATTTGTCAACAAAACCAACATTTTGAAAGGGCAGTTCGTTTGTGGTGGGGGCCCGCGCTGATGGTCGAGCTCAATTATCGCAACCACAACTATGACAACTACTTGATCTTTAGTGTTTATGAAATCCTCGCGCGCATCCCTACCGACGTCCTCGAGGACAACGCGTAAAGCGCGTGAACATGCGTAAAATAACCACGAGCATGAAAAAGCGGAAAGTGAAAGTTTATTTTGAAAGTGACGGACGGAGGTCTTAATGATAAATCAACGACAGGCCAGTGGATTAATACATTGCAAACTTTTACAAGGGTACGAGGGAAAGCGATATTAGTGGAATATTGTAACCATGTATATTGTAAACAGAATTCGTAATAAAACAACGCTAACCATCCACGATCGATCGAGATAACTGTAGAAAGAGAGAGAGAGAGAGAAAGTCGCGTTTAGTTATTATCGATACCTCTGCCCAGCATCGCTACCGAAAGAGTCCAGTCTCCATGTGACCACAGCAGGGTTAACCCAGGACGGCACCGCACTCTTCGTCTCCATACCGGAGAAACCGGAGAGACCCTCGGTATTAAAGACACCCGCAGGGAGAATTGCGTGAAGACATATAGGCTACCGTGGCGGATCTCAAAACAACTCGCCTACACGCAGTTGCATGCGAGCGCGCACACGTGGCGCGTACTGATTATACAAGCTGAAGCGGCCGCAGTGGTTATTGAATAATGTTTTATTGGACGAGCCATATGTTCAGAAGGAGTGATGTCTTTAATTAGTTTAGACGTTACATCTATATATCAGTGAAGGGTTGCGTGGTTCTGTTATCACTTTTATTAACGGTCGTCCATAAAATTATGGAATTCTCTCCCTCCTTTTCTCTCTCTTTCCTGTTTCCTATTCTGTGGTTCACAGTGGTTACCAGAGCAACACAGTTGTCCACAGAAATAAACATTAATGCTGTTGCACTTTGTCAAGACTCTTAAACGGTGTGTGTGTGTGTGTGTTTGCATTTGCATGTGTGTATACCTGAGGACACCAGGAGATAAACCAAAGGCAGTTTATCACATCTCCACTGCCTCTCATCCTCTCTTCTCTCCTTTCCTCCCCTCTCTTCTCCTCTCTCTCTCCTCTCTTCTCCTCCTCTCTTCTCTCTCTCTCCTCTCTTCTCCTCCTCTCTTCTCTCTCTCTCCTCTCTTCTCCTCCTCTTTCCTGTGGTTTCCTCTCTTCTCTCCTCTCCTCCATTACCCAGTAATTAAACTAATGCAAATCACCTATAGGTTATTTCTGTCACAAGAAAAAAGTGCGCGCGCACACACACACACACACACACACACACACACACACACACACACACTACACAAACACACACATTCAGCATCACACATTAGTGTGGTGTGGTCTCACTGCACTGTGTTTCGTCAGAACACCCAGTAATATTCTCTGATTCTGCTACACCAAGCTACTGATAAGGTCCATCCAATGCCCATGTCAGCACGTTGGCTTATGTAACTGTTCTCAAACCTCACACTGTCCGTGTGTGACACTAATGACCACTCTAAATGCCCCCAGAAAAGGCTCGAAATGCCCCCAGGGTGGAGGCCCTTTTATTTAATTTTTGTAATGATTTTTTTACCATTTCTGATGCCCTCCAGGAGTTGCCCCATCAGCTCGAGGAGCATGTGTGCCCCTCCTCCAAGAGCTATTACTGAAACAACTGCTCTGACGGGAACAGATTATCCATGGCCGTCCCAGGGTCTGTTACCGTAACAACAAATGTCACAGCTGCACTAACCAGCTCCTCTACAAAGAGGCGGGGCCTCCTGCTCGTCAGTTAAGCTCTTCTGCTTGAGCACATGGCACTTAGAAAGGCAGGATGAGCTCAGCCGTTTGAGGGAGGAGTTTTATGTGTGGGTGTTTTTGGAGGGAGGAGCTTTACGGTTGCATGTCTTGGGAGGGAGGAGCTTTATGTTTGGGTGTCCATGGAGGGCGGAGCCTTAAGTATGGGTATCTTTGGAGGGAAGAGCTTTAAGTATGGGTATCTTTGGAGGGAGGAGCTTTAAGTGTGCATGTGATTGGGACACGTAAAGCATGTGTCTTTGAAGGGAGGAGCTTTGTAGGGAAGTTTAGATGGAGGGTTGACTGGTTGGTGGCACATCTGGAGGTAAAGACACCTGTACTACAGTGTCTTCCTGTACTACAGTGTCCACCTGTACTACAGTGTCTTCCTGTACTACAGTGTCTTCCTGTACTACAGTGTCCACCTGTACTACAGTGTCTTCCTGTACTACAGTGTCCACCTGTACTACAGTCTCTTCCTGTACTACAGTGTCCACCTGTACTACAGTCTCTTCCTGTACTACAGTGTCCACCTGTACTACAGTGTCTTCCTGTACTACATTGTCCACCTGTACTACAGTGTCTTCCTGTACTACAGTGTCTTCCTGTACTACAATGTCCACCTGTATTACAGTGTCTTCCTGTACTACGGTGAAAAAAACCCTCTCTAATTCCTACAGCTCCTAAATCTCTCTTAAAAAAGTGAATACACTCAATGATGTCATAATGACGTCTTAATATAAACAAAACCAAACCACAGCAATAAATAAACAAGAATAACTCCCCACTGGACGCTGTCGCTGCTACACAGAGTGCACTGCATCTGTTCGGTTGGTTAGTGTGACACTGGGAGTTTTGCTCTGCAAACACAACCAACCAATGCCTTCCCACGCAAAGCTATGTCATACTCTACCTTAGATCAACTGTAAGGACTTGCTCTCAATTTTCAAAGTGCTTCACAAATGATTCATGTGTTCCTGGAAACCTGACCACATTTCAGATTTGCAGATTAGCCAAGCATCCACTGCTTTTAGCTTAAGCTCATGAGACATTCATAAGATTTTTAGCTTAAGCATTTTTATAGGTAATTTGTAAGGAATAAGTAAGGGATGTCTCTGTCACTTATGTAAGCATATATACTAATACATAATAATACATTTAATATATGCTAATACATAATAATATATTTAACATATGATATTACATAATAAATAGTAATAACGAGGCACCCAGGTTAGAGGTCGTCCCAGTGAATGGTAACGGTCGCCGTGACGACATGAGGGCCATACCTGTCCTCGCTCTGGCACGGCTGGTCGCCTAGCAGCAGCTCGCGGAAGCGGGCGCGGCACTGGAGAGGCGGGACGTCGGACCCGCCGGCCGCCATCCTGAGCCCTTGGACGGTCAGCACAACGCCGTTGAGGGTGCGAGGCGGGTCAGAGGTCACACTGGGGGGGGGGCAGAGGTCAAACGGAGTGAGATCACACTTAGGGCAGGAAGTGTCAAAATGGATTACGATCACAGAGAGTGTCAAACGTTTGTGTTGACGTTTTATCATTCAAAGGAAAAATGGGTTGTTAAGAAATGAATGAATGAATGAATGAATGAAAAGTCCATCACCAAGTACCTAAAGAAACTGCTCAGAGGTTCTGCCTGCAGTCTCTACTTATACTTATGGCATTTAGCTGATACTTTTACCCAACAAAGACTTAAAATTATGGCCGAATTCAAGCAATTAAAGGTCTTGCTCATCGGCCCAATTGCAACTTCGTAGGGATCGAGCTTGAACTGGCAACCTTATATCTACTCACAATAGGTGTGTGGGTGTGTGCGTGTGTGTGTGGGTTTGTTTGTGCATGTGGGTGTGGGTGTGTGCGACGTACACAGTCTACCCTAACTGTCATTATTGCTGAGATGGTTTAGTGCAAATGACATT
>JAGXOD010000103.1:532500-550000 GCA_020368025.1 Brachyhypopomus occidentalis
TGTGTAGTGTGAGGAGTGTGAGGAGTGTGTGTAGTGTGTGTAGGGTGTGTAGTGTGAGGAGTGTGAGGAGTGTGTGTAGTGTGAGGAGTGTGTGTAGTGTGTGTAGTGTGAGGTGTGTGTGTGTAGTGTGTGTAGTGTGTGTAGTGTGTGTAGTGTGTGTAGTGTGTGGAGTGTGTGTGTGTGTGTGTAGTGTGTGTAGTGTGTGTAGTGTGTGTAGTGTGAGGAGTGTGTGTAGTGTGTGTAGTGTGTGTAGTGTGTGGAGTGTGTGGAGTGTGTGTGTGTGTAGTGTGTGTAGTGTGTGTAGGGTGTGTAGTGTGTGTAGTGTGTGTAGTGTGTGTAGTGTGTGTAGTGTGAGGAGTGTGTGTGTGTGTGTAGTGTGAGGTGTGTGTGTGTGAGTGTGTGTAGTGTGTGTAGTGTGTGTAGTGTGTGTAGTGTGTGTAGTGTGTGGAGTGTGTGTGTGTGTGTGTGTAGTGTGTGTAGTGTGTGGAGTGTGTGTAGTGTGTGTAGTGTGTGTAGTGTGTGTAGTGTGTGTAGTGTGTGTAGTGTGTGTAGGGTGTGTAGTGTGTGTAGTGTGTGTAGTGTGTGTAGTGTGTGTAGTGTGTGTAGTGTGTGTAGTGTGTAGTGTGTGTAGTGTGTGTGTGTGTGTGTGTAGTGTGTGTGTGTGGTGTGTGTAGTGTGTGTAGTGTGTGTGTGTGTGTGTGTGTGTGTGTGTGTGTGTGTGTGTGTGTGTGTGTGTAGTGTGAGGAGTGTGTAGTGTGTGTGTAGTGTGTGTAGTGTGTGTAGTGTGTGTAGGGTGTGTAGTGTGTGTAGTGTGTGTAGTGTGTGTGTGTGTAGTGTGTGTAGTGTGTGTAGTGTGTGTGTAGTGTGTGTAGTGTGTGTAGTGTGTGTGTGTGTGTGTAGTGTGTGTAGTGTGTGTAGGGTGTGTAGGGTGTGTAGTGTGTGTAGTGTGTGTAGTGTGTAGGGTGTGTAGTGTGTGTAGTGTGTGTAGGGTGTGACAATCCAAAACACTCTCTTGACCTGCTCGGGTTTCCTAAGTGACTAAAATGAAGGTCAAATTTAGGATTACTTTCAATTTTATTTTTTGTTTTTTACATTATAAGAATTTTTTTTTTCATTCATTCATTATCTGTACCGCTTATTCCTGCTAGTCAGGGTCACGGGGGGGCTGGAGCCAATCCCAGCATCTCCGGGCGAAGGCAGGGTACACCATGGGCAGTTCGCCAGTCCACCACATGGCCAACACGCGCACACACTCACACCTACGGGCAATCTAGAGTGACCAATCAACCTAAGATGCATGTCTTGGACTGTGGGAGGAAACCGGAGTACCCGGAGAAAACCCACACAGGCACAGGGAGAACATGCAAATTCCACACAGAGCAGCCCAGACCGAGAATCGAACCCAGACCGCCTTGCTGTGAGGCGACAGTGCTAACCACCACACCACCATGCCGCCCATTATAAGAATTGGTCCTTGCAAATGTGCACGTGCGTGCATGTGTACGTGCGTGCGTGTGTGTGTGTGTGTGTGTGTGTGTGTGTGTGTGTGTGTGTGTGTGTGTGTGTGTGTGTGTGTGTGTGTGTGTGTGTGTGTGTGTGTGTGTGTGTGTGTGTGTGTGTGTGTGTGTGTGTGTGTGTGTGTGTGTGTGTGTGTGTGTGTGTGTGTGCTCAGACTGACCTCTCCACTGTGTTAGTGCAGACTGTCCCATCATAACCCCCAAGTGTGATGAGACAGCCGTCCATCTCTAACACACACACTCTGGAACGGGCGGATGGCAGGGGACACACATCCACACACCAAGAATTGCTCTGAGGATCGTACCTAACACACACACACACACACACATACACACATACACACACACACACACACACACACACACACACACACACACACACACACACACACACACACACACACACACACACACAGTTCCTCAGGATGCAAAGATTCCATTTTCAGTGTATATGTCTCTATAGAAGAGTCTGGCACTTTCTCTCTATGCCTCTCTCTCTCTCTCTCTCTCACTCTATCCCTCTCTCTCTCGCTGTCTCACTCTATCCCTCTCTCTTTCTCTCTCTCTATCTCTCTCACTTTATCCCTCTCTCTCTCTCTGTCTCACTCTATCCCTCTCTCTCTCTCTCTCTATCTATCTATCTTATCTATCTTATTCCTTGCCCTAAGCAGTGCCACCTTCGTCATGGCAACAACCCATGTGAATAGTCTGTTCTTTATTGCCACGGCAACAGCCTATGTGGTTAAATGCCATCTTTCCCTCACTGGGTCCCTGTTAAACACGTGAATGATCTCACAGCGTCATCAGCAGAACAACCTCTGACCTCCTGCCAATCACTCCTTCAGCAGGATTAACACAGACCATGTGATTAACACAGACCATGTGATTAACACAGACCATGTGATTATCACAGCACAGCTTTGCTGGTTTATGGGCACCATTCTATGTTTGTGTTTTTGTGTGCGCATATATTTTGTATTATTTATTGTTGTTATAGTGTGTTATTAGTATTATATAATATTATGTATGCATGTATAAATATATACACACACTTTTTTTACTCGTAAGCATGCATATATATTTATGAGGATGTGTGTGTGTGTGTGTGTCTGTCACCTCTCCACGCTGCTCAGACAGGTAACCTCATCAGACCCGCCCACCACATAAATGAGCCCGCCCACTGCACAAACTCCACAGTCCCTACGGCAACGCAGTGTGGGCGTGGTCATCTTCCACTCGTTGAACTGGATAGAGAACTGTTCTACTGGGCATGAGTAGTTCTGCTTATCCCAACCTCCCACTTCACACACACACACATAAATAAACAAATAAAACAAAACAAAAAACAAACATTTTTTTTTTGATCTGGAAAACATGCACATTTACAAATTATAAAACATTTATGTTTCCATGAACTACATAAAACCATCACTAGAAACACTGCTAATATGTGTCCATACTCACAATACAGAACACAAGGACATAGATATGAAAACAGATATGCTGATTATTAGGTGATGAGATGTGGCAGAATACGCATGTGTGGCAGACTTACCTATGTACATAATGTCTGAGGACTTGTCTTTGGGAGACCTTAAAACACACACACACACACACACACACACACACAAACAAACATCCAAAATATGTTAAATGAAGCACATACAATGTTGGGAATTTTGAATACCCAATACAATAGTCTGATTGTCATGGATACTGGCTGTGTGTGATTCTGATGGTCCTGGATCCTGACTGTGTGTTAGTCTGATTGTCCGGAATACTGGCTGTGTGTGAGTCTGATTGTCCTGGATCCTGGCTGTGTGTGAGTCTGATTGTCCTGGATACTGGCTGTGTGTGAGTCTGATTGTCCTGGATCCTGGCTGTGTGTGAGTCTGATTGTCCTGGATACTGGCTGTGTGTGAGTCTGATGGTCCTGGATCCTGGCTGTGTGTGAGTCTGATTGTCTGGAATACTGGCTGTGTGTGAGTCTGATTGTCCTGGATACTGGCTGTGTGTGAGTCTGATTGTCCTGGATACTGGCTGTGTGTGAGTCTGATTGTCCTGGATCCTGGCTGTGTGTGAGTCTGATTGTCCTGAATCCTGACTGTGTGTGAGTCTGATTGTTGATCCTGGCTGTGTGATCTGATTGTGGGCTGTGTGTGAGTCTGATTGTCCTGAATCCTGACTGTGTGTGAGTCTGATTGTCCTGGATCCTGGCTGTGTGTGAGTCTGATTGTCCTGGATACTGGCTGTGTGTGATTCTGATTGTCCTGGATCCTGACTGTGTGTGAGTCTGATTGTCCTGGATACTGGCTGTGTGTGAGTCTGATTGTCCTGGATCCTGGCTGTGTGTGAGTCTGATTGTCCTGGATCCTGGCTGTGTGTGAGTCTGATTGTCCTGGATACTGGCTGTGTGTGAGTCTGATTGTCCTGGATACTGGCTGTGTGTGAGTCTGATTGTCCTGGATACTGGCTGTGTGTGAGTCTGATTGTCCTGGATCCTGGCTGTGTGTGAGTCTGATTGTCCTGGATCCTGGCTGTGTGTGTGAGTCTGATTGTCCTGGATCCTGGCTGTGTGTGAGTCTGATTGTCCTGGATACTGGCTGTGTGTGAGTCTGATTGTCCTGGATCCTGGCTGTGTGTGAGTCTGATTGTCCTGGATACTGGCTGTGTGTGAGTCTGATTGTCCTGGATACTGGCTGTGTGTGAGTCTGATTGTCCTGGATACTGGCTGTGTGTGAGTCTGATTGTCCTGGATACTGGCTGTGTGTGAGTCTGATTGTCCTGGATCCTGGCTGTGTGTGAGTCTGATTGTCCTGGATCCTGGCTGTGTGTGAGTCTGATTGTCCTGGATACTGGCTGTGTGTGAGTCTGATTGTCCTGGATCCTGGCTGTGTGTGAGTCTGATTGTCCTGGATACTGGCTGTGTGTGAGTCTGATTGTCCTGGATCCTGGCTGTGTGTGAATCTGATTGTCCTGGATACTGACTGTGTGTGAGTCTGATTGTCCTGGATACTGGCTGTGTGTGAGTCTGATTGTCCTGGATACTGGCTGTGTGTGAGTCTGATTGTCCTGGATCCTGGCTGTGTGTGAGTCTGATTGTCCTGGATACTGGCTGTGTGTGAGTCTGATTGTCCTGGATACTGACTGTGTGTGAGTCTGATTGTCCTGGATCCTGACTGTGTGTGAGTCTGATTGTCCTGAATCCTGGCTGTGTGTGAGTCTGATTGTCCTGGATCCTGGCTGTGTGTGAGTCTGATTGTCCTGGATACTGGCTGTGTGTGAGTCTGATTGTCCTGGATACTGGCTATGTGAAGATTGACTTTGGCAGGACATTCATTCAGCAGCAGCTGCAACTGGTGTTTAAGCTCAAAGCGGAAGCTGTGATGACAGGAATGTGTGTGCATTTGTTTTTGACTTCTCAACGAGGTGCCATGTAGCTAAATTGGTGACTGCCACTCACACACACATGTATACACACACACACACATGTACACACACACACACACACACAAATGTGCAGACAAATACACAAAGACAAGGAATCACAACTTCTACAACAGTTCTTCCTTGTTGGCGAGGCTGATGTTGAAGTTAATCACAGCACCATCAAAACTACATGGTCATTATCTGAAACTCCACATTGTGTGTGTGTGAGTGTGCGCGTGTGTGTGTGTGTGTGTGTGTGTGTGTGTGTGTGTGTGCGTGAGAGAATGGGAGAATGGCAGGAGACTGTATGGCTCTTCGGTATTATCACTTGTTGTCTAATGTAGAGTAACTATGTGTGGTACTATCACATGTCTAACGTAGAGTAACTATGTGTGGTATGAATACTTACACACTGGTTAAACTTTACGTTTTTTGAAACTAGAAACTAAACAAAATGCTTTCTAGTGAGTTTTTGCACTGGGATCTTTCTCTTTACTTTTCTGTCTCTCCTTCTCTGTCTATTTCTGTATCTCTCTCTGTTTCTCCTTCATTCTCCTTCTCTTGTTCTGTCCATTTTTCTTTAGTTCATGAAGAAAATTGTCATGGTTCTCTGATGTCATGCTGCTCTGAAGTAAGTTTTTTACAATGAGTACTGATTGACATTAAATGCACACACACACACACACACAAAACACACACACATGTACACACACACACAACACACACACACACACAGCTGAACCTTGGAGGATAAAGATTTACTTACTTTTCTGTTGACATTGTGCTGTTGTGGTCCTAAAGGGTCATTTGTTTATAAGGTCTGTATGTGTCTCTGTCTCTGTCTGTCCCTCCTCTCTCTGTCTCTGTCTCTGTCCCTCCTCTCTCTGTCTCTGCCAATCCCCTCCACTCTTCTTTCTTTTTGTCTCTGCCTTGTACCCTGACGTCTGTGTGTGTGTGTGTGTGTGTGTGTGTGTGTGTGTGTGTGGGCGGTGGGGTGTGTGTGTGTGTGTGTGTGTGTGTGGGCGGTGGGTGTGATTCGGGTATGTGCTGACAGAGAATGATGGATGGAAAGCAGTGTGTATCACATGCTTTCTGTTCAACCTTTTCTGTTACTCTCTCTCTCACACTCACACACACACACACACACACACACACACTCACACACACACACACATTCACTTAACAGCTGATAAGTGCTCATAATTAGCCGAGCTAATAAGTAGTCTAGTCGTACATCTGCCCCCTTACAGAAGGGTGGAGCAGAACCCCACCCTCTCCATAACTGTAGCTGCCCACGTACATCAGGGTAGCTCCACCCTCGCCGTGACGGAAGCGGGCGAAGCCTTCAGCATGTCACGTTCATCACTGTCGCTTTTGTGACCTTTGAAAAGTTCTGTAAGCCAATCCACAAACTTATGAACAGCTATTGGTCGTTGATCAAACATTTAAATGGACGAGATCTTTAAAGCCCATAAACCATCACACTTGACAATGTGGCTGACTTAACTTAACTTCACCTGAAGCACTTGATGAAAACAAACGATTTAATCAATCCAATCCAAACGATAAGTAAGACCGTTTAGCTAATGTTCACCATTACTTTTTAATGGATGTCAAACGGGGAAATCTATGTAATTTGATCACAACCCAATTTTACCACTAGAGGGCAGCAAGCATAAACCTGAGTAGTGAACGTAAAACTCCAAGTGTGTTTGTTTTAATTGTACTGTTTCACTATTGTACCTTCACATATAGGTTCTTATACAATACAAACAATCAAATAATAGCATTATGTAGACAAATGTTCCAGATGACTTAAAACCCCTTTATACGTTATTTGAATGGTGGACTATAGAGAATATGTCCTGTGGTGACATTTGCATGTACCATTCATGCCCATTAGGTCATTGTGACGCATATTAGGTTTCTCCTTCAGGAAATCGGACACGGAGCTCGTCATACCAATCCTGGACCGTCTGGCCACCCTGTCAGTTTTACGTCAACCTGTGCGACCCCACCCGGGTAGGTCCGGGGGCATTTTCATACGCACCGATCGGTCACGCCATCGAGTAGTCTCCATCTAACAACGGAGCCCAGTCAATACTCATTTCGGCATCAACAAGATTTCTAGAACATTCCAAAAGCTCCTCATGAGAATTAGCTCACTGAGTCCTCTAACCCTAACACTAACTCTAACACTAACCCTAACCCTAACCCTAACACTAACCCTAACCCTAACCCTAACCCTAACCCTAACCCTAACCCTAACCCTAACCCTAACCCTAACCCTAACACTAACCCTAACCCTAACACTAACCCTAACACTAACCCTAACACTAACCCTAACACTAACACTAACCCTAACACTAACCCTAACACTAACCCTAACCCTAACACTAACCCTAACCCTAACCCTAACACTAACCCTAACACTAACCCTAACCCTAACACTAACCCTAACCCTAACCCTAACCCTAACCTAACCCTAACCCTAACCCTAACCCTTAACCCTAACCCTAACCCTAACCCTAACCCTAACCCTAACCCTAACCCTAACCCTAACCCTAACCCTAACCCTAACACTAACCCTAACCCTAAACCTAACCCTAACCCTAACCCTAACCCTAACACTAACCCTAACACTAACACTAACCCTAACACTAACCCTAACCCTAACACTAACCCTAACCCTAACACTAACCCTAACCCTAACCCTAACCCTGCTTGGACCAAGGCTTTGTGGGTAAGACTGGTTAACAGTGCTGGAATATTAGATGACAGCAGTGGAAGCTCAGAGCCGTAGTCCTACCTCGCTGTGGGCAGCTTCATGAATTAATCGAAGACTCTAGGCAGGCTGTGTTTGTTCCACGCAAGGAGAACAGTCTACAGTTACCTGTCTGGTGTTGAGTTACCTTGGAAACAGGGCTCAGATGAATGATGCATGCGCTCCCGTGAGCACGCTCGCACACGCGTATACGCGCACACGCGCACGCCCAAATGTTTGTATGTCACGCACACATGCACACACAAGCACAAACGCATGTTGTGTAGCGGGGCAGAGAGCACGACGGGTGAGGGAGCGAACGCAAGAGACAGAACCCAGGCTGTGTCTCCACTGGGCCATCATGCGGGTGAGAAGAACACCTCACATTTGGTCTTGTAGAAATTTCCGGAACTTTCTGTCCCTTCTATTTCTCCCTCTCTCTGCCCCTCTCTCTCTCCCCCTCTCTATCTCCCTCCCTTCCACTGGTCCTTTAACCCAGTATATGAGCGTTTGCCAGATTTGATGGAATTCTGCTTCCTCATACAAGAGGAAACATGGTTTCTCCATCTATCACTTTGCCTTAGTGAGGTGTTCACTCATGTGCACTTTCCCTGCTCCTTTTTCACCTTTCCAATGCTGACTTTTATTTCCAGCATCCTTCGCTTGCTTATCTACTTGTTTAGATCTCGTTTATATCTTATCTCATCTTCCTCTGTATCTGCCCCCATCGTTTTCCTTCTCAGGCGTTCTCTCCTCCACTGTCTCCTCCTTTACTTTTGTCCCGCTTGTCCTCTCTATCTTTGCTCATTTAAATCTCGTTTATATCTCATTTATATCTCGTCTAGTTTATATCTCATTTATATCTCATCTCATTTATATCTCATTTATGTCTCCCCTCGTGTCCTATCCGTCTTCGATCTCTTCAATTCTCTCAATCATCATTTCAAGCGAGTCTGAATAAGAAATGGCAACATGAGCTGTGAAGTTTGCCCGCCCTTCCCTGCCCCGGGTGGCGATGCTAATACCCTGAACTTTCTTTGCAGCCGTGTGTGTTCAGACTGCAGACCCATCAGTGGTGCTTCCTGCTGTGTAACGTCCTGCTGTTCCACGCCCTGCTGTTCGGGGGCGACGTAGTGGAGCAGTTCCTGCTCCAGTCACCCGCTGCGTACGCCGACCACGCCGTGCTGGAACTCCGAGAACGCGCTCGCAAATTAGACCTGAGCGAGCCGTGGGCCAACGGCTCAAAGCTGTACCCCATTAACTCCGCCCCCTGCCCTCAGCACGGGGACCTCCTCTTCCTCACCCTCGTCCTCAGCGACCCCGGCAGCATCGGCCAGAGGGAGGCGGTGCGAAACTCCTGGGCGAACCAGACGTCGGTGCAGGGCATCGCCGTGCGGACGCTGTTCATCCTGGGCCCTGCACCTCTGGACTCAGAGCGAGAGGCGGTGAGGGAGGAGTCCCGGCACCACAGCGACATCGTGGAGTGTGAGGGGGTGTCATCGCAGGGCAGCCCCGGCCAGAGACTCTGGGAGCGGGTCAAGCTCGCCCTGCGTTGGGTACTGCTCTATTGCCCTAAGGTCCGATTTGTCATCCTAGCGGAGGACTCTGTGTTTTTAAACATACCTGCGCTCGGGACGTACCTTCTGGACCTCCACTCCAGCCCCGATGACCTCTACCTGGGCCGGGTCATCCACCGGGCCGCCCCGAACCGAAACCCCAACGGGCCCCACTACCTCCCCTTCCACCTCTACTCCAACAGACTCCTCCCAGACTACTGCTCAGGCCCCGCCCTCCTCATGTCACAGGACGTCATCAGGAAAGTGTACGTGGCGTCTGAGGACATCACCCTGCCCCTCCCCATGGACGTGCTGATTGGCCTGTTCGCGCGCCGGGCAGGCGTGGTGGCCACTCACAGTGCTCGTTTTTCAGGGGAGCGGCACATCCGGTACAACCCTTGCTGCTACAACTTCCTGTTCAGCTCCGCCGGCATGGCGGCAGAGCAGCTGGGCGTGGCCTGGAGGGACCTGGGGGAGGGGAAAGGGCGGAGCTGCAGTGTCCTGGAAACGTACTACAGCCTGGTGGCCTGCAAAGCCATGACCTACCTGGACAAACTGGGCTTCAGCAGCGGCAACAGCACACAGGGCTGACGAAGTCCTACGCAAAGTTCGTCCCTTCTGAAGCACCTGGAGGAGAAGGGAGCACAGACAAGAGCCTAGAATTAGTTTACTTAAACCACACCTTTAATTCTGAACAATGAAAACAACCTGAGTGAAAGTCATTAGCTCACTGCCCCCCCCCTCCAACCGACCCCCCCATGAGAAAGTGTGTAACAGCACATCACAACACCCTTCGTCGCATGACGTCGAGGAAGGAAGGTCCGCGGCGGATATGTGTAGCATCGTGCACCGCAATAACAAACGCATATCGAGTAACTTTGGACAGGAGTCAAAGGCTATCACATGTGGTATAATGATACAAGCCACCGAACAGTGTTCGCCCCCTGCTGGATGATCGCAAAATTACAACCAAAGAAAAGCAATTTGATGCAATTCAAATATTTGAATAAATAAATTAACATAAATTAACATAAATTAATTAGTTATTTGAAATGAAATGTTTTTGCTAGTGGGGCGGCATGGTGGTGTGGTGGATACAAGCCTCACACCGAACAGTGTTCGTCTGGGCCTCTGCTGGATGCATGGGTTTTCGCAAAATTACAGTCCAAAGACATGCAATTTGATTGGCAATTCAAATATTTGAATAAATAAATTAACATAAATTAACATAAATTAATTAGTTATTTGAAATGAAATGTTTTTGCTAGTTTCACTAAAGTGTGTATAACTGCATTAGCAAGTCATACCTTTGCCACCTCTGCACATAGTGTGCAATGAATATTCTGTGCAATATTCAGACATGTACAACGTCACGAAGCATGAAAAGGTGAGTTTAAGGTCTCAGAATGGACTGTGTTAGCTGTTATTCCCCTAACAGTATTTCTCTGAGGTAAAATGGGTGAAACTGTTTCTAAGAATGACAGCGAAAAAATTACAGTGTGAATAACTAAATCATATTTCTAATGATAAGAACTTACCGTTGAACCTGGACACTTCTGATATGTCTAGTATCCATAACAAACCTGACATTTGTTTGGTCAGATACCGTAACAGATTATGTGAATGTGTGACTGCTCTGCTCTTATTAGTGTGCTCACGTTTTTTAAGTGTGCTTGTGTGCATTTGTTTCTGAGTTGACTGAAATGTAAAGTATGCTAAGGTTTTCATTAAACCTTGAAGAAACAATAAATGTTTTTATTGGTAGTGGACATAATATACGTGTTGTAATCAGATATGCAATAGCAGCCAACTCAGTATGACACAGTATGGTTTAACATGTTCTAAATGAAATGTAAAAATACTACCTTACTTTACATCTAAGAAATATAAATGAGCAGAGTGGAAACACAAGGGATGGATTTTAAAGGATGTGTGGCCCCCTCTAGTGGGTGCTTAAGTGAAGTGCATTATGAACATTGGAATGTAGTGCACAGTAAGCATTTTACATAACTTACACACATAAGTGACGATACTAAGATTCTGTTCCTGGGCATTTGAATGCCAGAGATTCTTTTCCATGCAAATTTTAACAAGACGGTCTGCTGCAGTTCATACCGAGCATCAGAATGGGAAAGAAAGGTGATTTAAGTGACTTTGAACGTGGCAGGTTGTTGGTGCCAGACGGGCTGGTCTGAGTATTTCAGAAACTGCTGATCTACTGATCTATTTCTGATCTATCTATTTCCACGCACAACCATTTCTAGGGTTTACAGAAAATGGTCAGAAAAAGAGAAAATATCCAGTGAGCGGCAGTTCTGTGGGCGCAAATGCCTTGTTGATGCCAGAGGTCAGAGGAGGATGGCCAGACTGGTTTGAGCTGATAGAACGCCAACAGTAATGTGTACCTAATAAAGTGAGTGTATATACATATATATCCACCCCAGCAGATCGTCTTGGCCACGTCTACATACCTAAATGCATTGAGTTGCTACCATGTGATTGGCTGATCCTACATTTGCATTAATGAGCAGTTGGACAGATGTACCTAATAAAGTGGCTGGTGAGTGTGTATATATAATTAAAAATGAAAGTCACTGTAGACTTCAAGGGACTAAACACACACACACACACTTTATTTTTAACCAAAACTGCCCCATTGTTGAGCACATCCACTTCCAGAATAAACTGTTGCAATCGATCAATTATGGAACGACCTACCAATCCATATTAGACAGGCCTCATCACTGCCAATTTTTAAAAATCGTCTTAAAACCTATTTTTATTCCTTGGTTTTTAACCCAGCATGTGACCTTTATCTGGTTTTAATAGTTTTTAAAAATGTTTTGATGTTTATCTAGTTTTTATGTATTATTTCTTAACATGTTATATTCACGGGTTGTTACACACCTTGTGATATGTTCTTTTAACTGATTTGTATCCTCTGTACAGCACTTTGGCACTGCCGTAGCTGTTTTTAAAGTGCTATATAAATAAAGTTGAGTCGAGTTGAGTTGAGTTGAGATCGGGTTTGAATAAGGTGGACTGTGACGGACGTTTAAAGATAAGCACGTTTATTCCTGGATGTTCCGTTGAGAGTGGATGCAGTCGTCCGCACGCATGCCCGACAGACCCACGCTCGAGCGACGCTGACATTTTCACAACTTTTATTATAAAAAGAGCACATACAAAAAAAGGATAATGTACAAGCTCCGAAATGAAACAAAAATGAAAACCAAAAACAGTTTGGGTTTAGCGATGCCACCTTTATCATCATCATTATTAGTAGTAGTAATAAATAAGGTACAAAAATTCCACCAAAAGATAATTCTAACATTTCACACAGACATGTTTACTTGACAAGACACAGCAGTCTCTTTAGCAGGAGGTGCTATTGCTTTAATATGAATGATAAATATTCAGTTTTTCTGCTAGAAAATTCTCTAGTGAAAAAAACACACCTATAGCTTGGACAGCACACGGCATCCCTGTCACTGGCACCTTGTGGAAATTTGTATTATTCACTTCCTGTTTTCAAATGTGAGCAGCAGCAAAAAAACGAAAAGGAAAAAAAGCATATTCTGAAATCTGAAATATTATTAGTAGAATATCTGCATTAGTCTTTTAATTGTATATTTCTACTTTTGCTGTGTAATATATTCAAACCTGAGTAAAACATGCATTTTTAAAATGATTTGTGCTTTACTATACTCTGTTAATCCTGACCCTGCACTACAGAATGCTGACATTCTCCAGGAGAGAGAGAGAGAGAGAGAGAAAGAGAGGGGGGTTAGAATGCCCTTGAGAAGAAGGTTGCTTGATTGACACAGAAAAGCAGGATTGGGAAAAATAGAAGAAAGAAAAGGAATAATCAGGGGTAAATAAGTTTACATGGGAGAGAGAGAGAGAGAGCGAAAACAACATGAGAGTGAGAACAAAGATAGAACAGAAAGGAAGGAAGGAAGGTGAGAGACAGGTCCAGAAAGAAACAGTGAAAGAAAGAAAGAAAGAGAGTGAGAGAAAGAAGAGTGTGATGGAGGTTGCCAGAGTGGTATAAAATATGCCAGTGAGAGGGTGGCCTTGGGAAACTAAGAGTGCAAACAGGACGGCGAATGAAAACCCAGGGCACTCCCACTCCGCTGCCGTGTCCGGCCAATCAGCAAGCGGAATGTCAGTGAGGTCACAGCACCAAGGAAGAAACACACACGAACACGACCACCCGCATGCGAAGCATTTCCCCAACCAATGCAAACGTGAGGTAAGAGTCTTACTCAATTCTGTTATCTCTAAATAAATAAAATATGATCCGATTGCAAAAAAAAGAAACTATACAAAATTAAATACGTACCCACAATATCTACAGTTAGTAATAAATTATGATTGTTAAATACTTAAGGCATTTCAACGGACAAAACCCTGTGTAAACTATTAACGCGAGCCAACATCCACCAACCAGCACGCAAGACACTCAGGCTAGAGAGGAAGCAAAACCAAGTCCACAACATGATCTTATTGGCTGAAGATCGTGCGTGTCTTTTGGGTAACATTTGTGCAACGGTGACATCTATTGCGATCAAAATGTGCCCAAAATAAATTGGGGATGTGGTGGGTTTCACAAATACAACAGTACAATGGAATGGTCTCTGCACTACCAACCCTCCTCCATTGGCTGAAACGTTTATACCAACCCTCCTCCACTGGTTGAAATGTTTCATAGCAAAAAAAAAAAAAAGAAAGTGTCACATATCGATATGGATGTTTTAACCCTGACTAGCATTTGTGTAAAGTTGACACGGTTTACGTAAACTTGACACGGAACATGGAAGGTTGATTGAAGAACCAATCAGACAAGGCTCGCTTCAAAGCACGGCAGGAGAGCTCTTATGGCAGCGATCTGAAAGAGCTCCACCTATAGTTCGCTTTGTGCCATCGCGCCTCCAGCAAAGATCACCCTGGCTTACAAAGGAAACAATACAAAAGGCTAACGTGCTAAAAGCTAACCAGGCCTGGCCCCGCCTCTGCTTGCGTGCAGTTGGTGGATGCTCCTCCATCACACAACATTCTAAATAGTTGTTCTAGCAATACAGCATAGCAACCAACATAGCAACCAGCATAGCAACCAGCATAGCAACCACGAGGGGAGACCTGTCACATACAAAAACACAGTTTTACACACGAGCTCCGCCCCCTCCAAACACTGCATGTTTAAATACCGATAATAAATACTTTAAACCATGGCAACAAAGCACCAGAGAGAGGCTGGGCGCTTTAGCTACGCTCACATGTGCTTCTTCAGTAGGCATTTAGGGTCAAAGGTCATGGCAGGGTTTCATACATACACACACACACACACACACACACACACACACACACACGCTACATCAGTCTGGTAGTGTTACAGATCATCACAGCTTGAAGGAGCTAATTTACATTCAGGCACACACACAACAGCACACACAGCCACACACACACACACACACACACCGGTACACACTTAAGGAACGCCCCAAACACGAAGGCATGCCGCTACTATGTCAGAGTGCACCACGCCCTCTTCCGCCATTCAAGGTTCTCCACCAATCACAAATGACCTTCTCCTCCTAACGTCCTGGAGCAGAGACGTTTCCATGACCACTGCCCTCTTTGCTGTCTTTACAACAAATGATGAGAGACGCTTTATGGATGTGTGTGTGTGTGTGTGTGTGTGTGTGTGTGTGTGTGTGTGTGTGTGTGTGTAGGATTCTTTTGGCTTTTCTACAATAATGTTAGTGCACAGCTAACTACCTTTTACTATCCTTGATATGTAAATGCACAAACACACACACACACACACACACACACACACACGCACTACTGAAACAGCTGCAGTGTGACACAAACGTACACATGCTCTCAAGCAGTCACACTGTGATCCACTCAAGCTTGCTGTGTGTGTGTGTGTGTGTGTGTGTGGTATACAAACATAGAGAGTTGTAGACCCTAACATGAGTTTTTGTAACATCTTTCGTTAGGGCCATGGCTTTGTTATTATACACACACACTGTTGTAAAGAACACACACACACACACACACTGTTGTAAAGAACTCGCACACACACACACACACTGTTGTAAAGAACACGCACACACACACACACACTGTTGTAAAGAACACACATACACACACACAAAAACAAACACAGATCGTTGAATCCATCTTCCTCACACTATTCAATAAATAACCCTTCAATATTTTACTACAGTGTGTGTGTGTGTGTGTGTTTAGAAATAGTCTCATTGGCTCAGTTCTGTGTGTGTAGAATGGCTCACTGACGTAATCATGTGTTCTGCCCATCTACGACTGTGAGGGTTTACTGAGTCTGTGTGTATACACACACCCAGTGGGAGTGTAGTCCACTGACACACACTAGAGAGAGTGTGTGTCTGTGAGTATTTAGAATTTGACAGAATGAGTATCTAGTTTATCTGCTCTTTGACTGTGTTGGGTTTAGTGTGAGTAGTATGTGTTTAAACCATTGGCATGAGATGTGTGCTGTGTGCAGTTCAGTCCTCCGTGTGTAGGTCAGTTGTGTGGTGTGTGTGTGTGTGTGTGTGTGTGTGTGTGTGTGTGTGTATGTGTGTGTTTCAGCTGTCGGGAGAAAGCTGTGTCTGGATGTCCACTCTGCAGATGGGACACTTTCTGCTGGTGCCCAACCACTGGTCCACACACACTTGGTGGAACAGGTGCATGCAGGGTAATCGCCTAAAGAGAGAGACACAGAGAGACACAGAGAGGGACAGAGAGGGACAGAGAAACACAGAGGGGGACAGAGAGACACAGAGAGACACAGAGAGAGATTAGATCTTTTTTTAGATAATAGCTTCAAATGTCCAAATGAGCTGCTAACATGTCATAGAAAAACATTTTGGTAGCATAATGGAAGTCATGAAGGGCTTGAAGGAGCCGTGGGTGAAACACCAATGAAGAGCTCAGTGGCCTGGAGCGCAGTAGGTACGGACACTCCACACTCTGGACCCTCTAGGGCACGATGCTCAGCTCCCTAAGGGGTACGAGCTCTGAAGTGTGCTTGGTGAAGTGTGTGAGATCTGAAGTGTGTGAGATCTGAAGTGTGCTTGAGTGAAGTGTGCTTGGTGAAGTGTGTGTGAGATCTGAAGTGTGCTTGGTGAAGTGTGCTTGGTGAAGTGTGTGAGATCTGAAGTGTGCTTGGTGAAGTGTGTGAGATCTGAAGTGTGTGAGATCTGAAGTGTGCTTGGTGAAGTGTGCTTGGTGAAGTGTGTGAGATCTAAAGTGTGTGAGATCTAAAGTGTGTTTAATGAAGTGTGTGAGATCTGAAGTGTGCTTGGTGAAGTGTGCTTGGTGAAGTGTGTGAGATCTGAAGTGTGCTTGGTGAAGTGTGTGAGATCTGAAGTGTGCTTGGTGAAGTGTGTGAGATCTAAAGTGTGTGAGATCTAAAGTGTGTGTGATCTGAAGTGTGCTTGGTGAATTGTGTGAGATCTGAAGTGTGTGAGATCTGAAGTGTGTTTAATGAAGTGTGTGTGATCTGAAGTGTGCTTGGTGAAGTGTGTGAGATCTAAAGTGTGTGAGATCTGAAGTGTGCTTGGTGAAGTGTGTGAAGTGTGTGAGATCTAAAGTGTGTTTAATGAAGTGTGTGAGATCTGAAGTGTGCTTGGTGAAGTGTGCTTGTTGAAGTGTGTGAGATCTGAAGTGTGCTTGGTGAAGTGTGCTTGGTGAAGTGTGTGAGATCTGAAGTGTGCTTGCTGAAGTGTGTGAGATCTAAAGTGTGTGAGATCTAAAGTGTGTGTGATCTGAAGTGTGCTTGGTGAATTGTGTGAGATCTGAAGTGTGTGTGATCTGAAGTGTGCTTGGTGAATTGTGTGAGATCTGAAGTGTGCTTGGTGAAGTGTGCTTGGTGAAGTGTGCTTGGTGAAGTGTGCACTTTGTAGTGCACCACCCACCTGACATCCTCCCCGTCCTCCAGCATGGAGAGACAGATGGTGCACTTCTCATCCACATCAGACTCCTCCTCCTCCAGCAGCTTCATGTCCAGAGGCTTCCGCTGCACACACACACACACACACACACACACACACACACACACACACACACACACACACACACGCACGCACACACACACACACGCACGCACGCACACGCACACGCACGCACACACACACGGAAAATGATAGGTAGGTTAGCAACCATCAGCTAATTGAGAAGATTTGTCTGTGCGTGTGTGT
>JAGXOD010000103.1:555000-615000 GCA_020368025.1 Brachyhypopomus occidentalis
CACACGCACACACACACTCCGATCATAACAGACCTGGCCCAGATTACCACACAGGATTACCAACACAGATTCACCAGATTTTTGGTGTCTGTATAATTCACCACCTCATCAGCCTTTCAGGATGCATCACTCCACTGTGGACGCACACAAAAACGGAGCCTTTTATACAGGTCCAGGATCAGCTGGGCCTTTCGCTGCCTGGGGGTGAAGGTTGTTAAATAAAGCAGGAAACCTGATCCCAGATCTGAAGCCCAAGTTGTAGAACACAAGCACTAGAATGTGCGTGGCACCGAATCCAAATGTAGTTAACAGATTAAGGGGTGTGTATTCCCAAATCATCGTTCGCTGCACAGGGAAATGTAATTAGAGTTTCTTCTGTTTCAGATCATTCGGTTACGTTCAACTTAGCCAATCAGATGAAATTCAGGTCATAACAGCCATGCAGTGGATCTTAAGTCCGTTTGTGAAAGTGGCATTTCATTAAAGCTACATGTCTTTTACTACGCGTGTCTGTCTCGAGTTGAATGCAGGAGGGACTTGAGAGCGAGTGCTGACGTTCGCTTCTCAGCGAGGTGTAAATTAACACAGGACATTTGTACCAACATGTTTTAGCTTTCACACATTTGTCTGAGGAAGGAATCACAATACACAGCCAATTTTGTGGCCCTAGGTTGCTATATAAAGCAAAATATATACACACACAGGTAGGTATGTATTCTAAATATATATAGAATATAGGTAGGTATGTTTTCTATATGTATGTGTGTGTATATATATATATATATATAGAATACATACCTAATGCTTTCATTGAAGTACAGCAGTGACACATAACCAGGGTCTAAAAACCAAACCTGCTCTCACGAAAATGTGCTCCATGTTGTAGCAGGACAGCATGACTAAACACCCCGGCCGGTCTGGACTACCTAACGGGGTCCGTATCAGCACAGGCTTGGGAGGACTTTACGGTGCAAGTGTGGGTGGCCATTGGCACAGCCAAACCCACAAACTAAATGGGGTGTAAACACACATGCGACATGAGCACTCCATCCTGACACCTACCCCGGCCAGAGAACAGGACCGGCGGTGGGTCACGTTACAAATGGCTCGGCTTGTTGGTCTGGGGTCAGCTGTGCACTTTCACGCACCATTAAGTGTGGTCTGTAGGGACCAGGGGATATGATCCCAGATCAGAGCTACAGCGCTCACACTGTGAATACAGTTCGTTAGTGCCCGCGATCAGGAAATAGTGCTGAATCTCCAGGCCTGTACTGAGTTTAATAACAGACGATATAAATGTGTCATAAGATGCTTATGCGCGGCATCACAATCAGGCTGTAATAAGGACCTTATCCTGAACTATAAAGCAAATTATGTCGTTTTTGAGTCGAAGATGAGATTATTTTTAAGGCAAGGTAACGTGGGAGAAGAACAGGGACATTAAACAACCCATTTGCTATCTTACTCGATGAGTCCCCCGACATTTATGAAGCTGTTCTTTTACAGCTGAATGAACACTGGTTTTGGAGCTCATTTTAAAATGAAATAGAAATGTGTTTCCCATCATTAACATTCAAAATTTAATTATATAGCTTTTTCAGACTTCAAAAATGACCCACAGTTTCTTGTAAATCCAGAGGTTATCAAGTTCATAGACAACGAGAGATCATTGTTATTAGCCTAATGTACAAGACAAAACCCTCTACGATAACAATTATATACTGCAGTGATGAATAATATGCACTAATCTGTACGTAATCCCTTGCACAATTCACCGCCACTGTAAGGACAGTCAAAGACGTGCAACCAGTGGCGAATATCTGGTAGCAGCTCATCAATGCGTCTGGACTTGTGGCTTAAATCTTCAAAGATGTCCATCACTCATCAGATCAAACAGATGTTAGATCGGGAAGCCGGATGGTGAAGTTCCTTGAATGAACGGCACTTCAAGCCTGGCGAGGTGGGAATGCTTGTAAGAGGCACTTCTCAGTGACCGTAGCTACTCAAGAATGTGATCTACACCCACAGTTACCACCCCCCCGCTAGATCTTTTTGGGGGAGGGGGTGGAGCTCCACTTGAGCAGCATCTCCAAACCCAAACCAGATTGGCCACATTTTCACTCTAACCCCACCCCCGCTCTCCACCCTGAACTAGGACTTCAAGGAACAGCCTGGCAACGGAGTACTGGAGTCTGGGTGCGTCTGGCAAGTCGTGGGAGTGGGTGAGGAGACACCTCCGCAGAGATCTGGGCACCCAGACACTACCACACCCCTTCCAACACAATTACAGGAACAAGGACACAAGCCCTGGGTGTGAAAAGATGCTACGATTTGAGACGCATGTTTTCGGGCCCTCAAATTCACTTGGATTTGCCGTTGGGCACAAAAAGACGAATGTCCATTTTCGATTGGTTTTCCCTCCTTACCTGTTTGTATGGGTTTACATGTGCTATCAGGGTGGCATTATTTGCTGGAAAATCTTTTATGACACATGGACCATGTCTGAATGGAGAGGAGCTGGTATTGGCACAATATTAAAGGCTACCGTCACTTTAAATAGGCGTGGCCATCGCTAACACTGAGTGAATGCTAGTAGGTTTTGCTTAGCCTTAGCAAAATGAGACCCTAATTAGCAGGTTAGGTTATATCCTCATTAACAATTTAATGTTAAATATCACTTAAGCATTAAGCATTATTAAATGTCTGACAAATCAGGATTGAAATCTCAACTTGATATTTGATATGGACAATGTCTAAAAAGATCATTTTTGCTCTCGAGTTCATGCAAAGCTTCCTACAATACAATGCATTAATCACTCCAATATGAAGACGTTAGTATACATTTAAGATGATATAAATTTACACATTAATAAAATTCTGATTCTACTTAAATTTTGCATTAACTCAACTTCAAATAGTACGTTAAATATATAATCTGTATATTCTTGAAACCGAAAATAACAAAAATTAAAACAGCCAAGACACCAAGTTTAAGCAACAAATAATTAGCCAACACTGATGACTACTGTGACACTTGTTTATACAGAGACGCTGTCTGCTTTGGCTTCTTCTGGCCGAAATCCAGATTTTAATGGATGAGTGAGGAGTGTTCTGGCAGGCTGAGGGCGCAGTGTGTGTGTGTGTGTGTGTGTGTGTGTGCAGTCTTTTACTACTGAACTTAGCCTTCCCTTCTGAAGGCGAATGTTGTGGGTCTATAGATCAGACTGAAGCACAGCGTATTTCTTTAGCCAAAGCGCTCGGTTTTACATAGACATGAAAACACAATCATGTGCTCGCTGAGAGAGAAAGGAAGGAAGGAAAGAGACAGATGCAAATGAAGATGTGCTTGGACCGGGAGGAAGTGACAGCTCGCCTCTGTGTTTGCGAGACTACATTTCCCAAAAGGCTGTAGGGTGAAAGTTCCCATGATTCAGTCTGGCAAGTGACAGGAGCAGAGGAATGAGCTGGGAGGGGGAGGAGCCAGAGAGGCTGAAAGGTGGAGGGGGCGGGACTTGAAGGGAGGACACATGGAAATCAGCAGAGAACACACTGAAGGTTAAGGGAAAAACTACAGTCTTTATTGGAAAATATTAGTATGAGTGGAACTGTGTGATAATAATAATAATAATACCATGCAAATAAAGAGCCAAGGCTTGTCCATGCTCCATAAGGTTAACACAGCAGAAGCAGCATCCAATGGGTAATGTGAATACTACAGCATGTGATATTACAGCAGGACATCTCTACACAAAAATACATCGGAGTTTGCTGTTCAAATGTCAAAATAAATGAACACAAGAGGGAAATAATAAAAAAGGAAACAGATAAGTAAATAAACAAACATGGTCATGCATCAGAAAGACTAATACAAGGACGCAAGGCAAAGAACCACAACCAAAGAAATAAAGACATTTTGAAACTCTAGGATTTCTACAGCAGTGCAGTTCTAGTGATTCCTGTAACGTGGATGCCGTTCACCCTGACAGAGTGCGGGACGCTGGGAACACCAGCGCTAGGCTAACGGGGCCGCGACTACGCTAGCCACGGCGGGGTGGGTAGAGCCAATCAATGAGCTAAGGTTAACGTGGCTGGGTACATACATCAGGAATATAAAGATCTGACAAATCTGACAAAAAAAGCTCCAAAACCCAGTAACACTGAACCTAAAAGGCAGAGTGATTTAGAAAGCAATGTTTATTTATGAGGTCATAGACACCAGTCTATGTTTACTTATGAGGTCATAGACACCAGTCTATGTTTACTTAATAGGGAGTGTTAGGAAGCAGTCTATGTTTACTTATGACGTCATAGACAGCAGCCTATGTTTACTTAATAGTTAGTCTTAGGAAGCAGTCTATGTTTACTCAGGAGGCAGTCACTATTGGTCACCTTCCTTACAGCTAACACTAGCATCAGAGTGTCTGACCCATATCTTCTCATAACATTCTAAACATTCAAAGAGCTTGGTGATTTTTAAAAATATTTTTGATCACTTTTACATATATAAACCTAAACTACTTTGATTAATTCAATATCAATAGGTAAAATAGAATATGTTTGCAATTCCGAACTGACTTTAGGTATAAATGGTACTTTACAATTGTCTGCTATCAAACTTCGGGGCGGGTGGAAGAATTTACTTTAGTTTGGAATAAAACAATAATTTCAGGTCAGATAGAGCCAATTAATGTTCTACTGTATGCAGAACCATGTTCCAGAAGGTTTTGCTATGGTTACAATGGTTCGAGACATGGGCCCTTAGGACTGGTCGCCAACTGATTTGCTCTGACTCTGAAAGATATTGAAAACAACTACAACAATAAAGCTTGTTGACACAGGCCCAGCGTAGCAGCACACGAGAGACAGGAGGCAGACGGTGGTTAGAGTTCGATCAGACCTGGCTGTGATCACAGTGCGGGCTAAACGTATCCACATCACAGAAATTTACAGTGGGGGAGGGGGGGTAAAAATGCATGTCTAATCCTCACTGGGAAAATGGGACAATCACAATGACATTTGTAACAGCTAATCGCCACAATGGGTTATTATAAGAACAACAATGACAGTTTAAAAAGAGAGACAGGCTTATTAAAAAAAAAGGAAGAAAAAGTGTGTTATTCTGCAGTCTTAACACAGAAGGATACTGCATGAGTGGGACGATTTTGTTTAATTTTTGTTTAGAATGCCAATGTCGTCTTCGGATGGAAAGAGGAATGAGGGAGAGGGGGTCACAATACAGCTATGTGCGGGACAGGCAGAGCAGCGCGGCGGTGGGTGATCGTTAGCTACACAATGGAAGGGGAGAGAGATCTGAAAAATGCGGTATGTAGAAGCAGTCTCCAGACTATGGAACAAGGAAAAAAGAAACAGAAATACAAGCACAATGAAATCATTGGAGCCACGGCATGACCATAGAAAAATGTACGTAATGTTATCATTACATAATCAGCACAGATCCTGCACACAAATGAATTTATTTACCCCCCCCACCACCACCACCCCTGGAAAAGGACTGGCTATGGCGAAACGTAAAATGCGGTTATTTACCATTTTGGAATTTATGCGAACATTACAGCGGTTATTAACACCGCTAGACAGAATTGAGTCTTGTGGTTTTACGGAACAGCTCCCAAACATTTGGTGCACAAGGCGTGAATTATGAGCAGGTTCAAGTGAGGATATTTTGTGACTCTCCTGTATAGCGACATGCACTGCGGCGAGAGAGCTAAGCGGACTACCCACCTAGCGAGCTCCCAACGCTGGACGTAAAAGGCACGTTTAATTATTCATTAATATCAGTACTCCGAGAGGCAGAGGCGTGAGGGAATTTAACGGAGGAGAAAAACCTTAGTTTATGACTAGCCAGCCAAATAAGGAGGTGACAACAATATTAACCGAAATATGCTGCAGCTACTACACAAAGGAGGATAATTTAAGTATTAACAGTGGCGTTTCATAATTCTCAGTTGAACAGTACGAATAAAAACGGTGTGTATGATCTGATTCATGTTGATCTGGACTGCCTTTAAAGACAGCCATGCAGACAAAAACATCACTGCAGCTCTGACCATTGTGTGCAAGCAATGCTCGCACGAAGGCACCACAAAAGCTTGCAACAACCTCCAAGTAACGATATTAGCCAGTGCGCTAGCAGCAGCTTTTGCGAGAGCCGCAGAGCGGAGAGCCGAGCCGTGTAAAGCCGTGTGATGGTCCCCGCAGGCCGGCCGCCGTCGCCAGCCGCACACCGCCTCCGTGTTTGTTTTGCTAGGCTAAGCTAAGCTTGACAGGGTGGCTCGTTTTCGTTGACGCCGTGTGCGTGCCCGCGACCCTGATGTGTTAGTGAGGATAATGATAATAAAATGAAAACAACGATACCTCTGCTTCTCACTGAACCAAACACGGGAAGAACCAGATATCCGACATGAACTAACACCATCCTGGCTCCTTTGTTGCGGCGCTAGCCGGTCAGACACGCAGCCCCATGGACGCCTTCGCCTCCAGTACGGGACCGTTCAAAACGCGCCCGAGACGCCAGCTGCCTCGCGCACAAAGGAAGCGAGAGCCAATCAGCGCACGCGCGTGCACTTCCTGTAGCCGCCGCGCCAGCCAATCGCGTCCCGGCGATGCTTTTGTGAATTAGCTGTAGGAGGCGGTGTGTCAGGGAGCTTTTGGGCTTGTGCGCAAGTGCACGGGCAAAAATATACGCAAGACGCGCGTTAGTGCGAATGACGTTCACTATACAATAAGTGCTTGAAAACAAATAAACAGTCAAATGATAATAAAATCTATGGAAACTGCATGTTAATGTCCGGTAGATAATAACAACAATAGGGTTTTTTAACCATAGTTTAACATTAAAGATAAGTTAATGCGTTCTGGCCTTTTAACCGTGCAATTTGGGACAACAGACAGCACGCTAGTTTGTGTATCCCATGCAACATTGGTCTTCATTAGAAGACCATTCGAGAGCCAAGAGTGTTTAACAAGATCGATAAGTATCACTAAGTTATTGATGCCCATGTGATTTGTCCTTTCGCACAGGTGTGAATTAATATGGTCATGAAACCTGTCCAGCCTCCTGAGGTGGACATCTCTGTCCAGCCTCCTGAGGTGATCATCTCTGTCCACCCTGCTGAGGTAGACTTCTCTGTCCTGCTCCACCTCCATATGTCGGTGAGCGCCCATCCCCCCGCGCGCAGACGCTCGCGCGCACACTGAGGTCTGGGCTCTGATTATCTCTGCTCCTTCTGTTCAGTCTGTCAGTCGCAACACATGGTCCTCTTCCCCCAACACGCCGCGATACTGTTCGGAACATATAAATCGCACTGCAATCTGGACAATTTTTATATTACAGGTAATACATGAACACACCAATAACCGAAGCCAACTTTTACTACTTCCGTTGTATATCTTCAACCTATGAAGTACGCAAAGCAAATCTTATTCGACGTGTCCAAACGCAGACTAACCTCTAACCAAAATATCTTTAAACCTGACACTAATTTCGCACAAACTATCCGCAGCGCTTTCGTGGGTTGGTGGGGGGGGGGGGGGTCATTGATTTCAGTTCACTGAAGATATCAGATTTCTTTCTTTTCTCCAGTGGCTTTAAAAACTCCGGTTATACTAGTATATTCATATTCTTATATTCTTGGGTCCTTTTGCATTTTTTAATGACAGCAATTCCATACATGAATTTTATAAACTTTCATATTCCTTAGACAGTGACCAATGCTGCTTATTATGTAGATGAGTATCACTACTGTAACATACTGAATTTGATTTGAACAAAGTTGTGCTGTGACGTAAAATTAATTACAGATAGTGTATAGGCAAATCGAGATTGACCACAAACATAACATTTTTACACCAAAAAAATGAATGTAAAAATATTTTCCTGGAGAACTCACTAACGGTCCTATTCCAGGCTAAGGATTACTAATTCTGTGATTTCCAGAATTCTTCCATGAGGAACATAAAACACAGATGTGACAAGTCACAACCGTGAGGCAAATATTTAATATTTTGCCAGAAATTACCACTCTCATAGTAAAACAAGTTACTTGTTCCATCAGTGCAACAGATTGCACATGCACACACACTTATTAGCATACAGCTGAAGTGTGTGTGTGTGTGTGTGTGTGAAAGAACAGGGAACTTTTACGTTTTTTGTCCCAAGGACTGAACAGATCCATCGTGGCAGCTGCCTGGCCCTAAAACCCACCCCCCAAGTGCCCAAGGGTCAGAGGTCATGAGCCACTTTCCCACGAAGGTAGGTACTTGGGAATGCTCTGTGCAAAAGTCTTTGGACAGGGAGATTTATGCATAACTACACCCCATAGCATGCCTGCTTGAACTTCTGGTTGTTCTTTGGAGACACACACACACACACACACACGCCCGCGAGCGCATGAACACAC
This sequence comes from Brachyhypopomus occidentalis, assembly GCA_020368025.1. NCBI lineage: Eukaryota > Metazoa > Chordata > Actinopteri > Gymnotiformes > Hypopomidae > Brachyhypopomus > Brachyhypopomus occidentalis. The sequence goes on from JAGXOD010000103.1 coordinate 563,421, forward strand.
TTGTGTCAATCAGTTGCTTTACAAAAATAAATCCAATAACTCAAGACACATCTACTCTTTAAATAGGTGTATTTATTTATCTTAAAATAGTCTTATTTTATTCTACATACTCATCATTTAAAGGAAGTAGAGGACTTGCAGAAGCAAAAAAAGGAAGTAATAACACTTAATTTTCATTAATTTAAAATACTGTCAAAAATAAATAAATAAGGGGGGTTATTCTTTTATTTGGGTGGCTTATAAAATGAAGGTGAAATCCATCACAGATTTTATGCCTCATTATTGCTGTTGCTTACGATCACAGACTGAGAAAAGCGTCCATTTCTGCATGGATCTGTTCATAGAAATGCTCTTAAAGTCAGTAATAATAATAAAAAAAAAACCTTAATGTACATAAAGAGGACACGCCCAGTTTTGTGTAACACACCCCCCCCACGGTCCTAGAGTGCACGCGAAGACCTCGAAAGCGTGCGAGATGTTGAGGACGTTCAGTCGTTTTCACGCTATTAAAGGACTCGACTCCAGTGCCGACCACAAGCCTGGAAACGAGTTTGTTCATTTAGCCTCAAAACTGCAGTGCAGATGTAAACAGTCTTTTCTCCACAATCCAAGCTGCTCATTTTCCAAAGAGACTGCTTTCACACATCTGTTTTATTTATTTATTTATTTTGTCCTTGTCTTCCATCAGCAGTTAACTCTGGAGGTTAAGAAATTCATTAATTAACAGTTTAATTAACAAGGTCGTTTCTAGTTTCACGCTCACTTCCATCTGCCTGTGATGGCCCAGGAGACTCCGACACTACAGTATGAGCATGTTGACGCTGCCCTTTTGTAACATTTAGAGGCAGATTATGCCTCTCCATTAGAGGAGATTCGTTAACATATTGGATAGGCTTGACCTACTGCCCTCTTGTGTTCTATTACCCAACTGTTAAGAACATCTCTGAAGTTCGTGAGGAAAGGCGCGGTGCAATATCAGACTTGTTCACAGGCGGCCGGGTCAACGTTCAACCACTTTGAACGATTATTGGTTATTTCCCCTCTGTCGCCAGCCAATCAAACACAGTGGGTAGCCTCAGTTGATGAGGACAGGTCCAATCAGGCAGAGATGGGCGGGGCCCAAGAGCCAGTACAGCAGTTATCATCCTGCATCTATCGCTTTAAGATCAAGAGTGCAACAGAAGCTGGTCCCCACGGAACCGAGCCAGCACGTAGAAGTTCGGCCCAAAAGCAGATGCCACGCCCATTCTCCAGGTAGGCTCGGGCTCATGAACTGGGCTCCACAGTCTATAGATTTGCTCAGTAGATGGTTCCCTACTGAAGCTTGAACAGCTTTGACAACACCACACCCCACCCACCCCACACCCCACACCACCCACCCCTCCTCTAGAAGCGCCATGCTGCAAACACAGCGTCTAATTAGCTAATTAACCAATTAGCTAAGCTCATTTCACGTCAACGTTCATACAGGTTTTGAGCTGCAGACGGGTCTGCAGGGAGATGACAGGTAAAATCACTGTCCAACACCCCCCAGTGTCTGCAACACTAAATGTGAAGGACCCTGTGAGACCCCGTGAGACCCTGCGAGACCCCGTGAGACTCTGCGAGACCCCGTGAGACCCAACGGCAGCAGCGGGCACATGAGCCCAGTTCTGGTTCCTGTTTCAGACCGATAGCCCAACACAGTCACACAATATGTGATCTTGAAGAGAAGCAACAAAAAAAAGGTATTTAATTATGCCAACGAAACTCGGTAGCCAAAAAAAAAATAAAATAAAATAAAAAATCACAACAAAGAGATAATATGTCGAATATGTCGTCGTTTCCCTTTAAAGAAATGATCCATGTTCAGTGTCAGGGAAAAACACACTTTAAATATTAATAGTCACAGCTAATGCTGTATTATGAAAAAGCATGACACAGCCAAAGAAAACAATATAGAAAAGTCTTCATGTCTATATTAAACACCAGTAGTATCCATGACTTAACAAATAACTACGTATATTGTCATACTCTGGATTAAAATGTTCACACTTTCGTTCTAATAATTTTCTTTCCTCTTTTTTTTTTTAGATAACAAGTTCCATTGGCATAAAGGCCCATTTCCATGACAACGCAAAACAGACGTTAGCGTGAGGTTGCCTGAAGGCAAAAGGTGATGGACACACACACACACACACACACACACACACACACACACACACACACACACACACACACACACAGAGGCTCTGCTCCTACAGCAGCATTACACAGTTCACACACATAAAAAACAAAATACATTTACTTCATCAATCTCTTTGTCACTCATACACACACACACAACCATGTATACCGTTACATTTTCTCTCTCTCCATTTCTCCCACACACACACAAGCAGTTGGGGTATTGCTATGGTTAGAGTAAAACCCGTGTTTTTGCACCAACGGGTCTTAAAGCAGTATTACAGCAAGTTCATAAACAAGCATTATCCAAACAAGTAGGACACACCTGAGACTAGAGGCAGCTATATCTGTGAGAGAGACGCTTTCTGCGCGCGGTGGCCGAACTACTCAGAACTCTGGAAAATGAAACCTGCTTGTCCATCAGAAGGAGAAAAAACACACAACAAAATGAAAGCAGAAAAGTCGACACGACACATGCTGTGGTTGTTTGTGTCCATGACAACGTGTGGCCAATAGGTGTCGCTCTAACAGTAGTCTTGACAAATCCATCGGTCTGGAGTTCAGCTATGACATTTGGTGGAACTGAGTACAGCAAATCTGATTGGATAAGCTCACCGTATGATACAGAACAAGGAAGTCTTGCTTTTCTTGTATCGCTGAATTAACTGAAGGAAAGGGCTCATTTCAAGCCACCTCTACTTCCACAAACGGGACGACTGGTTCTTCTGCAGTAACGCTACTTGTCGAAGTCGTGCTCTTGCAAGGACGTCCACGTGTGTAGTCAGGTGTGTGGACCGTGCGAGGTGTTCCAAACGCGCGTACAACAGCAGAGGAAATATCGTTTTTTAAATATCTTCAAAATTACTACCGTGTTTTTGCGTTGATGCGGGGGTGGTAGGGTAAATAAATCGTTTAACAAACTACTGAACAATTATTGAATGACCTTTTCAGTAGTTTTACTGATGTAACCAAATCAAGAAAGTTTGAAATGACTTTGAAATGTTTTAAGACAGGTCAACGGTATATGTATGTGCAAAGTGTGTGTGGTGCATGGGTGTGTGGGCATGTAAGATCACAGCAGGTATATGTATGTGCACAGTGTGTGTGGTGCATGGGTGTGTGGGCATGTAAGATCACAGCAGGTATCTGTGTCTGTCTTCATCCAGTGTCAGATCCACCACTTCAGGGGGTGGGGCCCAGCCTGGCTGGGCGGAGACTGCTGACCAAGGAGGCGGGGCTCTTTGCTTCCATGAAGAAAGCGACTGGATAACTCCACCCCTTGGAAACCTAGACACAGCACTGTAGGAAAATGGCAGGAGATCAACGAGGAGAAACTGTGGCAAAATCCTTAATGAATATTTATACTTTTACTTGTCTAAATATATTTCATAGACAAAACAAATTATGTGATTTGCATAATTTTGACAGATTGCTATATAGCAGTTCAATCTGGATGCTTCACTTGTAAATCCTTCAGAACATTGGCCACACTGGAACATTTGTACACTCCTTATTGACCCACCCCACCCCCAGGCTACATCCAACGGTGTGGTGAAAGGGGGCGTGGCTCACCTGGCATTCTCCTGCACGCCCACAATCTCCACCTCACTGTCAGAGGATGCTGGACTTGCCCGCGGAGGCTCCACCTCTACTGGACCTACGGCAACAGTGCGGGGACAAACGTGTCCTTACATAACGTGGGATGCTTGCCCTCCAAAGGCTAACCCAAGGACCAGTGCTGCATTACTGGTATGACAATCAACCTTGATTCAGAAAACATTCAGTACACGTGTTCAGTACACGCGTTCAGTACACGCATTCGAGTCAGTTCGTCTACTGTGCTGCACCGGTTCTGTAACCATGGCAACTGACCTGAGCATGCACGAGGCGGCTGTTGTTCCTGTTCAGAGTGTGTGTCTGAGACGTCGTAGTGGCCAATCACCGCAGGGCCCTCTGTAACACACACACACACAATGTCAAATCGATATACCTGAGACGTCGTAGTGGCCAATCACCGCAGGGCCCTCTGTAACACACACACACACAATGTCAAATCGATATACCTGAGACGTCGTAGTGGCCAATCACCGCAGGGCCCTCTGTAACACACACACACACAATGTCAAATCGATATACTACAAGCCATTCTCCTTGTGTTGAGCTCCGCAGACTGAATAATTTATGTCCAAATAGTTTTGTGTCTGGGAATGTTACACAGCTTTTTTTAACGAGTTTAAAACAAGAACCACACTTACCAGTCAGATTCAGTTTTCCATTAAACTAGTCATTCACTTTGTCATCCTATTTCTAATGTTTAGGTAAAATATAGGTTTTATTAAAATATGCAAGAGGGAGTGTGTGTGTGTGTGTGTGTGTGTGAGTGAGAAAGTGATTGTTTTGTGTCCATGGTCTATGGCCTATGTCAACACTAAATAAATTATTAGACTTTTAATTGTTTTTGCTGAATTCAGTTTAAATGTGTTTAGTGTCTTTGGTTTTAACACTAATGCCACTGATAGATTCGTTTCAAACATCTGAAAATGAGGAACCGTGATGAATTTTGACTGATGTGGAACAAAATCGAATTCACACTCCAGCGTTTAACTGCAGACATGGCTGACCAGCCCAGACGCCATGCTGAGGTTTCCTCCTTCATCTTACATACTGAGTAAACTCCTCCCACTCCACCCAACAGGATGAGGAGCTAGCTGACTCAGAGAGCGAAGGAGAGAAACAAGGGAGAGAGAGAGAGAGAGGGAGAGGGAGAGGAGAGAGATGAGAGAACGGGGAGAGAATGATATAAAGACCAGATGGGAAAAATATGGGAGAAGAGGGTGTGGGTTCAAAGACAGACAAAGAAAGACTGATAGTCGCACATGCACACACAATACCTAGTTAAAATAGCTTATACAATACAGATCTTGTCCCTATTTTATTGCTGACACCGATACTGTTGTGTCACCATGAAAGAGAAGCTTAAATATTTTGAGAGTAATTTTGTATTACGTCCAATTTTAATTATTTTTTCCATCAGCGAGACTCATTGTAGATTGATTTGTTTTATGTTAAGTCTAGCGCTGGTGACTGATTTTAATCAAAACATTTAAGACATTGAATGCTTTTAAGGCTATCGAGTTTATCGAATGTAATAAAATTACTGTCTTTATGTCATGGTGTATTATGTCTGTTTTATTTCCAGGTGTTCATTATGATTGATAACCTATGTTTATAGCTGCGATTATGACATATAGGTGTGTGTTTATGTCATGCGAAAGTAATCGTTTGCATTTTGAATATACTTTCAGGGTTGTAGAAGTTACAGTGTTGCTACATGCAGAGATGGTCCTTTATTGCCATACTAAGAAATGGTAAATATTGTGACCACATGACATTCTGATTGTTGTATTTCTAATCAAGGATCATCATTCAGGCTGTACAAATTTGTAAGTACTGAGTGTAACTAATCCATTTGGCTGTGGGTTGAACTAAAATAATGGACTTTGGATAAAATTTACATTTGAATTGTTATTGTGCCAATTAAGGAAAAGGCCAAGTTCATCCATCTCTTTACAGTTTTTTTCCGCAGTTTTCAGTAATGGTACAATGTTAAGGTAAAAGATGTCTGTTGGCTTAAGGGAAATTAAATATGAATATTGTCAGAAATATCGCTAGAAAATGCCAGACATGTTAGAAATAGTATTTGGTTGGGTATGAATGTTTTTGCTTTCCACTGAATGGTAAAATTATTACTTTGATCAGTTGATGTAAAAATTAGATTTGATTTCATTTGATTTGATTAATTTAGTGACTAAAAGAGTATTGTCTGCATTAAGGCTGATTATGTATGTTCTACTGTTAGTTTCAATACTTAATACCTTTAATAAACAATACCTTTAATATTATGACATTGTCATGGTTCCAAAAATGAACTGAACAATGGTGAGATTTGGCAGCCTTGTCTAGTCCCATAATGTGAAGCTCTGTGATGTTACACCATTGGTGGGGACGATGGCCAACATTTATATCTAATGGCTGAATGATTGTCCAATATCAAATGGTCTTTATGTGGTGGAGTATGTGCTGGAACTGATCGATTGGGATGAAATAGCCAAAAATGTTTGTAAAATTCATCAGGAAACTTGTAATATCCTGGGGGTTTACTGAATGCCACCTTCTTGGGAGAGCAGTGTGAAATTCATGTTCCATACGCGAGTCATCCAACTCTTTCATTTGATCATTAGTTACTGATGGTAAATCTGAATGATCTACAGCTGCAAGGTTTGGCTTGTGATCTAAAAGTTCTATAAAAAGCTTTTTTAATGGTTGGTATAAGTTATTTTTCTGTTTTAGTTGACTTGCTAAATATTTACCTGGTTTGTTGTTGTATATAATATTGTAACTTCGAAGTCTTTAAGGACAAATTGTGACTGTTAATGAGTCTTTGTTTTTAGTTTGGCATTGCAGCTTCAAGGATAACGTAGCCAGGCAGTCACCAAAAACCTTTCCAAAACCTTATTTTTAAATAAATGATTGAGAAACAGCATGGACAAGCCATGTGTAGTCATTTAACTTTAAAGTTGAACTACATACGCCACATAAATTCCAGCTTTCCAGTTAAAATTTGTCTTAAAAATGAAGAAATCTCCATTTTCTAAGATGGCTGCCTCCATAAACAGCTTCCAACAACGCAGTGCGGTTTTGTTCTTTTTTATAGATTACAGCAATTTCCAACACACAATGAATTCTGCGTAACACTGTTTAAGGACTGAATTTGGTGTGTGAAGATTTGGGAATGAAGAAGTGTCCAATACCTGCTACTGAAATTAGCTAGACTGTTCCAGTACAAAAGTCAATGGAGAAAGTTTCAGACAACAAAGGGGTCTTGGCTCATTTATTACACTGGGGCAACAGGGAAAAATAGGTAAACGTCTTTTTTTTTGCCAACTCCATCCTACTCCTTTCATTCTTCCTTTTTTAACGGCAACTTTCTAAATGTTTAACCCAAAACTTTGACTTTGCAATTGTTTAAAGGCTAAAATGCCGTCTCACACATGCAATACATCCAGTTAAGCAATAAAAGCCTTTATTTGTTGTGTGTGAGAATAATACAAATCAGTAATGAGAACCACAACTTCCAGCCAAACATAAACCACGAGAAGAACATTTACGGCATCGTCCGTATTTAATTCTGATCAGGCACTCAGCAAGACACACAACGGGTTCTAAAACAGAAAAAAACAACAAGGATTACAGAAACCATTCATTCATACGGTGCACTCACACGTTCAATTCCCACAGGCTCGTTATGGAAGCGCGTTCCTCGTTAGCATAAAACTATGAAAACCTCAACGGTTTCCTTTCAACCCTGCCATGGTGTGTATTAGATTTTAAGCAAATGTCAGAAAAGTTGGCCATGAGCTACAAATCACAGCGTGACACCACTGCCTGGTGTGAGTTAGGGTGTGTTAGGGTTAGCTCAGTCAAACCACAGAAGGTCAAACACACATCTGAAAAGCCCGTCAAACACACGCTGTCATCACTGATTAAAAAGAAAAGAATCTGTTCCTGTTACCCATAATGCACTTCTTTCTGCATCCGACAAAATTAAATAAGAAATTCAGAAATCCTGCTGACATAAAATCAAGTGGATGAAAACCCTCCCTGTGTGTAATGGGTAAACAGTAAATGTTCTACATAAGGCCCTTCTGTTTGTATGCGTGTGTAACAAATTTGCATATAATTATTAATCGTATGTTTGCATGCGTGTGTCTTTATCTGTTTCCGTATCATACACGCACTCAAAACGTCAATGTGTGGTCATCGTAAACAACCCTGTGTGAGAGTGAGAATGTTAGTAGATATCTAACTGGCCAGTTATGTTAGTAATTACACCACAGAGTTGTAATTCATGCTGCTTATATTTTCATTTCATTACATGCAGGCGCTGTAATAGACTAATAATAAAAAAACAAACCTTGAACCTAACTAAAATAAAAACAAACCTTGAACCTAACTAAGAATCAAACCACTACCACAATGTCATAGTTCTTTGGTTGACCTGTCTGACATGGAAAAAACAATAACAAAAAAACAAAGAACTATAAAGAAACGTCCATCCAGCATAAAGCACAGGGTTCTCAGCTCCAGCACGGAGGGAGGCGTCTCGCTGTGTGCGGAGATGACGCACTGGTAGCGTCTGATCTGATTTTGAAGGACCGGGCCCTGAAGCGGAGGAGAGTTCCTCAAGGCACAGACACTACAAGGAGCGCACCCTGGAGGAGCGGAGGGGCAGGGATGTACGGATGAGAGACGAGGGAAGAGGAGGGAGGAAGGGAAAGAGAGAGAGAGAGAGAGGGGGGGAGGGTTGGGTGTGAGAGAGGCCGCAAGAGTGTCAGTAGGGAAATTGGGAAAATCAGTGTGAAGGACGTGTTTCAACAAGTGATCCAAGTTTCTCGGAACCGCCTCAGTAGCCACGCCCCACTTCCCTTACACATTCAACAAATTTGGGTCAGGTGAGTCCAGGATACCGTTGAGGCCATTGGCTTGTGTATGCGGGAGGGGGTTGGCATTCAGTCGGGCAATCTGATAGGCCGCCAGTGTTTCCTGCGATTCAGACGAAGGAAGGAAGGAACTGACGTGACTCCGCCCCTCCGGATTCTCGCTGGATGATTGGTCATTGTCGTCGTCAGAATGGAGGCGGGTCAACCTCTCCATCCACACACGGAATCTCTCCTCAGTCTGTCTCTGCATGGTAGCGAATCGTGTCAAAGCTTCCTCCAAGACTCCGCCCAGGCTGCCGCTAGCCACGCCTCCATCGAGCAGTCCCTGCGCTGTGGTTCTGGAGGCTTCGTTTCCACGGCGACCAGCTTAAAGACAGACGGCAGGCGCCGAGAAGACAGACACACAGGTAAGCGGCGATACAGGACAAATCCGCGGTGTGCGACTACGGCGGAGTTTCGGCGTGCACGCCGGCGGTCATGCTGACGAGCTATACAAGAATCATGCAGCCCTCGCAGTGCATTCTGGGTATCGTAGTGAAACAAACCAACACATGTCAGGCCCTACAGGGAAGAAAACGAATCCTCAGACCAAAATGCTTGATGATCAAACCCAGCCAATAAGAAGTCACGAAAAAAGTTGAAAAAAAATATTCTTCCCACAAAATAAATAACCCAAAAGAATAAATAATAAATAAATGTTTCCTTCCTGTCTGCTATCAGATGTCTGTAAGCAAACCATGTTTTGGAATCCTACTGTGCAGGCTGACACAAACACACACCTCTCAAACATTTAACAAGTAATATCAAATTACTAGTAAATCCTGTAGATTCCCAAATCTATTCCTAGAGATCCATTATAGTGCAGAGTTCACACCTGACAACACCCCCAGCTAACCGTGGAGGGGCAGGGACAGAGGTTCTTCCACCACCTGTGCTCAGACACACGACAGGTTCCTGTCCAATTTCGGTTCATTTGCAACAGAGAAATCTTCTCATTGACACTAAACTGAACGAAAAGGTGGACGAAATGGGGGAAACAACTGCCCCAACACCCCCCCCAAAGTCTCGGAAAACTGGAGAAGCCATGAATGTCAAGAGGAAACCTTCAGCAAGGCTTCTGAAAAGCAGCCTTAATGACTTAGGCCTTACTGCGCCATCTGCTGGAGAAAAGTTCAACTACTTGACTCAAATACTATAAGAACTGTCTTATATGAGAGGCTGTGTGAGTGTGAGTGAGTGTGTAGACCACTGTGTATCCTAACTACTCAAAACACAAGGACAATACAACAGTAACAGTTGTCACAATGCTGGTCTTTGCAGTACTGATAGCACAGAAGGCTATAATATGCAAATACAATATGCAAATGAGCTCTCCCAACAAATCACAATGTCCAGACACTCTTGTGGGTGTTCTGATGATTCATAGCATTCATGTGAAAATTATTTCGATCAGAGGAAATTAACCATCTCAGGACGCCGACGCATTCACGATCACAACTGGATTGTTTGGTCTTACTTGGGGGGGGGGTCACTGCTCAGGACTTGGGCGCACACACAATATTATCAGTGAAGTTAAAACTTTCAGCTGGAGCCAGAGGAAGAGAAGCTGAACGTTTCCTATTAAATAAACTACAAAAACCTCACGTGTGAAGCCAGAGTCTCACGTTTTTCGCCAGAGACGTGAGACGTGCCTGGACATCACGGAGCGCGCGTCACGGAGCCGGTCAGCCAGCTCACCCTTCAGGAAATCACATTTCCGCTCGGGGAGAACGGCAGAGCGGTTTGACGTTGCGCGTGTGAGCGGAACGTTGTGTGCGAAACGTGGGCGGCGCAAACAGGAGAGAGACGCGTGAGACGTTCCGGAACTGGACGGGGACGGACGGACGGATTTCCAGAGTGCAGCGGGGACCTTACGGGGACCTTACGTACGATTCTGTGCGACCGAAAAAACAACGAATGGCACTTCTATTGTTGGCGGTTTACCTCCTTGTACAGAGACACGATTCCGTTCGCATTAGTTATTATACTTCGTTGTTTCGCAAAGACATACCGAATTATTTAAGTGTTGGATATACGAACCAGATCTGTATAAATCTGTATGTGCGTATTGCAAGTGGGTTAAAGGGGTCCCAGTCAAAAGGTAGTCAGGGCTAATATATTCCACTACTGCCAGAGTGAGAACATCAGTTACAGTGTATGCTCCAAAATAGCAACAGGAAAGGCTCATCATACACGAGGGTGTGTGTGTGTGTGTGTGTGAGTGTGTGTTGAGAAGTACCGTGTGTGTCTGCAAGAACCACCAAGACACTTCAGGCTTTGGCCATGTACGTGCTCATCAACAGGAGTGTTATATATACACGTGCGTGTGTGTGTATGCATATATATATATATACACACACAAGAAGCACACGTGTGTGTAATTCTCCAATAAAGGGTGTGTGTGTGTGTGCAGTGGTTCAACAGTGTGTATTTCATTCATTCCATCAACATGCACCAAGCTCTTTACTGAGACTGTTGTGTGTGTGCGTGTGTGTGTGTGTGTAGGTATTCACACCAATGCATACATCCAATATTTTGAGTGTCACCAGGTTAAATTAAGGTTTACTGTAAACTACAGAAAGTTTGCGTTAAAGTACGGAAGGCTGTAAAGTTGGACTTGGTGAGCACCAGAGTGGTCGACTTATTCGAGGCTCTGCGTCTCGGTCTACAACAGCGAGCCGGAAGACCCCTGGAAGACCCATAAGACCCCTGTACCCCTTTACAAGACCCCTGAAGACCCCTGGAAGACCCATAAGACCCCTGTACCCCTTTACAAGACCCCTGAAGACCCCTGGAAGACCCATAAGACCCCTGTACCCCTTTACAAGACCCCTGAAGACCCCTGGAAGACCCATAAGACCCCTGTACCCCTTTACAAGACCCCTGAAGACCCCTGGAAGACCCATAAGACCCCTGTACCCCTTTACAAGACCCCTGAAGACCCCTGGAAGAAGACCCCTGGAAGACCCCTGAAGAGACCCCTGTACCCCTTTACAAGACCCCTGAAGACCCCTGGAAGACCCATAAGACCCCTGTACCCCTTTACAAGACCCCTGAAGACCCCTGGAAGACCCATAAGACCCCTGTACCCCTTTACAAGACCCCTGAAGACCCCTGGAAGACCCATAAGACCCCTGTACCCCTTTACAAGACCCCTGAAGACCCCTGGAAGACCCATAAGACCCCTGTACCCCTTTACAAGACCCCCCCTGAAGACCCCCTGGAAGACCCACCCCTGAACCCCCCTGGAAGACCCCTGAAGACCCCTGTACCCCTTTACAAGACCCCTGAAGACCCCTGGAAGACCCATAAGACCCCTGTACCCCTTTACAAGACCCCTGAAGACCCCTGGAAGACCCATAAGACCCCTGTACCCCTTTACAAGACCCCTGAAGACCCCTGGAAGACCCATAAGACCCCTGTACCCCTTTACAAGACCCCTGAAGACCCATAAGACCCATAAGACCCCTGTACCCCTTTACAAGACCCCTGAAGACCCATAAGACCCCTGTACCCCTTTACAAGACCCCTGAAGACCCCTGGAAGACCCATAAGACCCCTGAAGACCCCTGGAAGACCCATAAGACCCCTGTACCCCTTTACAAGACCCCTGGAAGACCCATAAGACCCCTGGAAGACCCATAAGACCCCTGTACCCCTTTACAAGACCCCTGAAGACCCCTGGAAGACCCATAAGACCCCTGTACCCCTTTACAAGACCCCTGAAGACCCCTGGAAGACCCATAAGACCCCTGTACCCCTTTACAAGACCCCTGAAGACCCCTGGAAGACCCATAAGACCCCTGTACCCCTTTACAAGACCCCCTGAAGACCCCCTGGAAGACCCATAAGACCCCTGTACCCCTTTACAAGACCCCTGAAGACCCCTGGAAGACCCATAAGACCCCTGTACCCCTTTACAAGACCCCTGAAGACCCCTGGAAGACCCATAAGACCCCTGTACCCCTTTACAAGACCCCTGAAGACCCCTGGAAGACCCATAAGACCCCTGTACCCCTTTACAAGACCCCTGAAGACCCCTGGCCGACCCAAAACTCTCCCTGGCAGCGAAGGTGGTGCCAGGTAGGCGCGTCCAGGCGAGCGAGCGTTACCTGGGGGGTGGGAGTTCAGCGCCGCGCCGCCTTCGTCGTCGGACGAGGCCGAGGATGAGGAGGAGGAGGAGGAGTGGGCGGTGATGTCGCTGTCGCTGGTGCTGCTGTCCTGGAGCAGGTCGGGTTTGCGCCGTGCCGCCGCCTCCCTCTTCTGTCGCAGCATGCGCATGCGCTCCTTCTGCCGCTGGCTGCGTGGGCCCCGCCCACAGCCCCGCCCACGGCCCCGCCCGTTCACCTGCTTCTCCTGGCAGCGGTTCTTCTTGGCCGCCATGGCCGCCCCGGAGGCGTCGCTCTCGGAGCGCGAGCGCCGCGACGACTTCCGCGCGCCACCCGACGCCGGGGTCGGCTCCGCCTCCTCCTCGGCCGAGGAGAGCGTGTCCGAGTCGCCGAGGTGACCGGAAGAGGAAGGGGAGCGCAGGCAGATGGAGGAGTCGCTGTCTTCTTGTGGGCGGAGCTGAGCAGCGGCGGAGGCGGGGACTGTTTCCAGGTGCTGCTCGGGGGAGGAGTCTCTGCGTAGCTCCTTCAGTAAGCAGGGCATGGAGAGCAGGCCGGGGGGGTGCGGCTCAGACGGGCTCCGCCCACTCACCGGCTCCTCGCACGTAGGGGAGCTAGTGGGCGAGGTCTCGGGTCTCAGGGACATGTCCTGCTCCTCTGTTGTGGCCCCGCCCTCTCTGGGGCATTCTGGTAGCTCATTGGCCTTCTGGGGATCAGCCATCTCTGGAGGGCGGGGCCAGTGGGCAACGTCTTGGTGGCAGCAGTAGCTAGGTGATTAGCGGATTCGGTGAACCTGTTAAGCGACATATAAAGGTCAGCACGATGACAAAGGCCTGTGGCTCTGAAAGAAGCGTTCAGCACATGTCATCGTAAGGTAAAGAAACATTTCAAAAGAATGCTGAAGATAGTCTTAAAATTACAGCTCAAAAGAAGTCTCTGAAAGCCATTGGCAACTTTGTCTTAGTGGTTTAAGTCTGAGGGCCCCTCCCCAATGATAAAATGATACAGGAAAGATTTTTTTTTTTAATAATGAAACATAACACCTATCAACAAGGTCTAAGACTGTACAACAGTGATATGAGAGGACTCCGTTTATAGACACGTGGCGGGTTTAATGAGCGCTTCTGAGAGGCTCGTGACGCAAGCCCACAATAACGGTGTCTGTTTACACTGTCCGGTCGCTTTCCTCGGCCACTATATTCACCTATAGCTCTGACAGAGGGGCTGTCTTAATTTACCCAAGTTTATAGACTGTAGCATCTCTAGCAAAAAGCATGGGAAACAGAACTACGTTAAGAGCATCTGAAACCTATTCCCGCGATCCGTTCAAGTAAACACATTGAATCGGATTCCAGATCGCACCCAAAGTTACATCGCGGTTCTGCACCCCAACACCGCAGTGCCTCGTGTTTGCGGGACTCCCGCAGGCTTTTGCGCTGATCCGAGTGTCGCTCGCCAGCACATTTTAAAGTTGCGGCGGCGAGCGAAGCCCTGTAGTGCCGTCTCCCGTAACCTCGGGATCCCTTCTCACCCCCGGACTGAAAAGACGATTGTTCGGGGAGGACAATAACGCCATGCTGCCAAAATAAGCCATCGACGTGTATTAACGAAACGGGAGCGCCAAATGTCCTCGGGCACCGATCTGAAACTCAAGCCTGGCGACATGACTCGCTCTCCAGCAGACACGGATCGATGCATCATGCATGAACAACACACGCACAGAGTAATCGCATCCCACCGCGCACCAAACACCACTACCCCCGTCGCAAACGGTTACTTTCTCGCCTCGGCTCGACAAATCACGTTACCAATGTGTGGCGGGGCTTATATCACTTAAAAGCTTGTTTCCCGTGGACCACGACCCGCAGAACGATCGCAGTAACGTCTTCAGATAGCTCTGCCCTAGAATAAACCGAGCAGTCACCGGCGGTGACCCCCAGAACTGCGACGCAGAAAACCCGACCAACAGCGCGTCGGGCTGCGAGATTTGCGTGTAATCCACATACAGAAACGCTACCCTAGCAGGTTAAAAACGCGTTAAGCCTACCCGACATCTGTGCCACGAGTAAATAGGGAAAGTGTGTGTTGCTTACTCCTTCTACACGTTTGCGTGTGTACAAAAGCCCGCTGTCAGTGCACAGACGGCCGAGCTACATGCGACATTGCCGCTCGGTGTAACCCCGACACTGGGGAAGCTAGCTCCGGGCTAGCTAGGGCCAAAAGAACCGTACACGCCGAGAAGATACACGACAAAGCGGCATTTCTGAGAGCTTACTCAACCAGCAGAGCCTCGCCATTACGCTTTAAATCAAGAAATTAGCGGAAGGCTACCACAAAACCCCCCGGTAGTTATCATTAAAGCCGTGAGGTAAATGTAACGGCCAGCGAGCGCCTTCCACTCCGTGCGGGTTTGCACTAAACGGAAATGCTATGGCGACGAGTTTGAGAGCGACGGTAAAAACACGGCTGGCGTACCTGGATTAAGATCGTCCGCATGTGTGGCTTCTTCTGAACATCGTAGGCGGCGAGGTCCGTTTACAGCGAGCGCTTACAGAAACGTGTGGCATGTAGATAAAAGTTTAACGACCGTTTTTGCGCCACTGCTGGCTAATTCACTCACCGACCCTTTAGCTTGCTTGGCTAATTCATAATGCCCCCGCTAGCCATGGGCGACCCAAAATCTGAAGGAGTCATTTCCGGCTCTTTATTGCGATTAAAACAGACGGCGCCACACCGTGGTCTGGAGAGCAGTTGTATTTATTTATTTTACACACGGGGCACCATTTAAATACAACATGGAAAACAATTTACAGTTGGTTCGGTTGCTACGTTAAGTGCAGTGACCAGTTACTTTAAAATTATAACACGACATGCTACTGAATATCTTCGAGTTTATTTGAAGTCCACCTTTTCTTCCAGCTCAGCATCCAGAGCTGCCTGTTGCAGATGTAAACACACATAAGGAGTTACAAAATGCAAAATAATGTTAATTTTAAATCAAACAATATGAGTTTTATGTAACGACCAGTGAAAATGTACCAGTTCTCTTTTTGCCTCTTCGATTCTAACGCGGGCCAGGGCGGGGCTCTGTGGAAGAAACAACACGTTCATAACGTCGGGCAGGACAGGAACACCAGTACTTCTCTGGCAGTTCTCTGCACAAGGTGCTATTAATCTACTAGCACAAATACCTTAGAGTTGTGTGTACCTATCAAATTACGGTTACAAATGACAAACAATCGTTTACTCTTTAAGGGCCCGTTTCCCAGATCTATATTACACCTACGTCTAGATGACAAATGTGTTTTTTCGTTGCTGAACTGATCATAGCCATTGCAATTCAGTCAAAGAATAGGGTGAATCCATGTCTAGCAAGTGGTGCTTTTTATAAAATAACAAAAGCATGGAAACATTTATCATACACCCTCTCACATTACTGTACATATTTTATACAGTATGAGAGAGAGCACAAGCTCTTTGAAGCTCTGTCTCATCTTACTGGGCTCAGATCACTGTAGGGCTCCAATTTCTTAATGAGTGGTAAAATTTCCTGTTTCAGGGCTGTGATTTTCTGCAAAGAACAATATGAAAATAAGAATTTTACAAAGATTCACAGACAACAATAAGAAAGAACAACTTGAGTGCAACTCGGGAGGTTGAAGTCGACACCAATGGCCCTTTCACATCAGACAATCTAGGATTGCCTACATGTGATACATCTTTCACAACAGAAGATCTAGAATTGCCTACATGTGATACACCATTCACATGACACGACTCATGTGACTCATGTGACCTGGAATATTCTAGAATAGTGTTTTAGTAATTAGGACATCGATTCATGTGTACTAGGTTGGGAAAATGGTTCATGAGAAGTTTCAGCAACCTCCAGAGTTGTCATTTATATTCTTTATATATGTAATTTATATCTACTTTGAAAACTGAACAGTGCCAGAGTCAGTTTGGGAGAATCAAGATGTTCGTATTATGTCTTCAAACATCAAGTAAGCATCTTTGCAAGTGACATACAGACATTACATGATGTGGAAACATTAAATCCACACGAGGGTTCACAGAAAAGGGGTCACACAACAGGGGTCACACAGTCATGCCCTTTGTACCTCAGAGAGCTGCAGAATGGCCTGATGGGTAAGGCAGTCCTGCATCTGTCTAGAGGCCAGCTTTTCCTACAAAACATGGACACACACATACAAGAAACAACAGTTTCCTTTGTAAATAATGGTCAAGACATACATGTAAATGATTATGGTCAAGACGTACATTACACTTGTGAGTAAATATCTGTGAGTAAACATTCCAGTGACTGTTGACTCCACAGAAAGCAACTGACAAGCACACCTGTGCCATCATATTATGACTGACGAGCACACCTGTGCCATCATATTACGACTGACGAGCACACCTGCGCCATCTTATTACAGTGTTTGGACTGACGAGCACACCTGTGCCATCTTATTACAGTGTTTTGACTGACGAGCACACCTGTGCCATCACACAGTTATGTTATCATCAAGTGTTTTGACTGACGAGCACACCTGTGCCATCATATAATGAGTGACGAGCACACCTGTGCCATCTTATTACAGTGTTTCGACTGACGAGCACACCTGTGCCATCATATAACGAGTGACAAGCACACCTGTGCCATCTTATTAGTGTTTCGACTGACGAGCACACCTGTGCCATCTTATTACAGTGGTTCGACTGACAAGCACACCTGTGCCATCTTATTACGGTATTACGACTGACGAGCACACCTGTGCCATCTTATTACAGTGTTTCGACTGACGAGCACACCTGTGCCATCATATAACGAGTGACAAGCACACCTGTGCCATCTTATTAGTGTTTCGACTGACGAGCACACCTGTGCCATCTTATTACAGTGTTTCGACTGACGAGCACACCTGTGCCATCTTATTACAGTGGTTCGACTGACAAGCACACCTGTGCCATCTTATTACGGTATTACGACTGACGAGCACACCTGTGCCATCTTATTACGGTATTACGACTGACGAGCACACCTGTGCCATCTTATTACAGTGTTTCGACTGACGAGCACACCTGTGCCATCTTATTACAGTGTTTCGACTGACGAGCACACCTGTGCAATCTTATTACGGTATTACGACTGACGAGCACACCTGTGCCATCTTATTACAGTGTTTCGACTGACGAGCACACCTGTGCAATCTTATTCCGGTAGGTGAGGTCTTTGGATTTGTTCTTCATGAAGTCCATATTGAGCAGTCGTTCCTCTGCTGTAGCAGCCTCCACCTGCTGGGCTTGTAGAGTCTCCTTTATGTCCCTAACACACACACACACACATCTCAGAAAAGGTTTTTTTTTAAGCTCAGTCTACTTTACACTCTTTACCTCTTGACAAACACATTGTCAACGTTAAACTTTAAAGTTTCTGCATATATACCAAACATGATACTTGACCACACCTACGCAGTGAGGAAGGGACTTAAATAGAAGTCAGGACCCGCCCCTTTATTAGTATTAGTGAGGCTGAAACTGGCCAGTAAACAGCAAAAAGAGTTCTGACCCACAACGTCAGTACAGGAGGTTGGTCTGTAGGGTGTGTGTACAGGGTTCCCACACCTTGGTTAACATCAAATTCAAGGACCTTTAAATGACTTTCCAGGACCAACTTCCTGAAATTCAAGGACTGCACCTGGCGGCATTTACCTACTGCTACCCCTGAATGTTATCAAAACACTATGTTAACACAAATTCAAACGATTTAATTCCATATTTGAAGCCATGCGTCCTGAAGTTTGCATTTGACAGCATCATCATCATCTTCATCCATGTGAAATTTCAAATCCCCCCAAAATATTCAAAGACCTTCAAGGACGACTGTCTTTTTAGGCCTGTTTTCCAGAACTTTCCAGGGCCTTGAACTTATATTTTCAGATTCACAAACTTTCAAGCATTTCAAGGACCCGTGGGAACCCTGTGTGTGTGTGTGTGTGTGTGTGTTCTCCTACTCTTTAAGTTTTTTCCGGAGAATCATCATGGCAGCCATCTTCTTCCTCACAGCAGAGAGTTCCCGCCCCAGTCTCCTGTCAGTCTTCTCTGCCTCAGCCAAGTCATTGGTCAGTTTATTAATTGCAGGGACAAAGCTGTAAATTTGCTGGTGATTAGTAGCGGCACAATAATCCTCACATTACGGTGCTTTACGGTAAAACTCAAAATGTAAATATAAATATGTAAATTAAATATATTTACATCATATAAATATGTAAATATGAGTGTGCGTTACCTCCCCATGGATGTGTCTTTAACTTTAAGAGCTTCTGCAGTGCCCTCCAACACAGACAGCAAGTCAGAGGTGGGTTTAGAAACACTTCCAGGTTGCAGGCCTGCTCCTTGAAGAAGCACTTCCTGTAAGTAGGCGCCTAAAACAGAGGGCAGTAGGTTAAGTGGATATTCTCTAGATATGAAGATATCGTCCAATCGAAATCTCTGGATTCCGGCCTCAAGGACTCTTGCGACAGTCCTGAGATGTTTACCAAAGTGATCGATGTCATCGTGTCAAGTCTGTGAGGGCACACAGCTGCAAGTGTGTGAGAAGTGCCAGGGGGACTGTTTCCATGGTTACCATTGATGGCGAAACACCAATGGCTAGAATCAGGATCTACACATTGATCACTGCTGTGCTTGTCAATGTTAATGTACATGTTAGCGGTTACAGATTACTGAATAAGCCAATGAACCCACGGTTACTGAAGATGGGGCATTCTAATAACAAAGCAGTAACAAAGAAACACATCACATGTGTAATATATGCTAATTACATTTAAATAACAATCTGGGCTCAAAATAATTTTTTTGCTTTTTTTGCTTGTGTCACATCTGTGCACAAAAACTATAAAATAAAGTGTATTTACTCCCTCTACAGCCTAGATGAATGTCAGATTCACACAGCCCTGTAGTCAACAAGTCTTCAAATTTAGGATCTACATCTTCATAGTTCAATAACAGCCTGTGAGGGCAAGGACTGAAATGACAACCTCAAAATTTAATACGATCTTCTACACTGTGCAGGCAGAACAGGAAAATGAGTTTTGTTTCAGGTACACACATTTTCAGCATACCCTAATCTAACCACACGCTGTAAATTGGAATATTAGGTAGGTTAAATATGTATGAAATGCATATTTAACCATGCAGAGATTCTTTAGCAATTGCTGCCATCTTTCCTGCTGTTTTTTAATCATCATCACATCTCGAGCTAAGCACTGAGTCCTAAAGGATATATACTGTGTGACTTATGCATGTTTTTCACAGTGATGTAACAAGAAAAACAAAACGCCAAACACATGGCTCACAGAAAAAAGGTGATAAACACCACGAGAGCGACCTGGATGGAATGCGGGTCGTTCTGTGTAGTCTTTTCCAGTCAATTTAGAAGACTAATTTGGAGATTACGTTAAACTAAAGGGGGCGCATAAATGGAGGTCTGAGTTTATTCCAAAATGGTATACTCACCCTCACTCTTGTACGCTTTTATTTGTAATACTGTGACTTTTTTATGATGTTTGACTTGGACAGAGGTCAGTGTTTGTATTTCTATTGTTATTTGTCTTATTCCCTATAATTCTTTAATTAGCTTCATGACGTCAATATCGTTTTGACATCGACGTGTGGGCAATAAATCTGATGTAGGTTATGAAATGTGGTTTCTAAATTACAGCCCTACGAGTGGGTCTTTCAGCAACTTGGCTAACGCTGTATGTTTGCAAAAACATTTCCGTCAAAGGGCCAAAACAACAACAGATAGCATATCCCTTCCTTAACGCGTGGAATCTAATAGTGAACATACGTAGCTATAAAGCCAGTAGCTGTCATAAGATCAGCAACAGTTCTTACCGTCGGCGCCGTACTCCGACGCTTTCTGTCTGTGGTCGTCTATTACCAGCGAAACTTCTTTGCATCTCAGCTCGCTGATCTCCGCGAGCTGGTCCAGGACTTCTATCGTGCGCGTGCTTACTTCAAACACGGGGACGGCTTGTTCGCCAAAAACTGTCGCGAGCCACCGGTTCACCTGCAGCAACACCGCACAGGAGTTCAATTAATCTCACACGAAAAAGACAAAAAAAACTTGTGAATGCCTTTTAACTTATCCATTGAGGACACGACAAACTTACCCTCTTGTTCTTTTCACACATGCTTTCACATATATGTTACATTCAAACTATGAAACTTTGCTTAAACTTCAAAAACTAGTCTGAAAACAAAATCAAGCAGCTAACAATCCCGCCACAGATTTCATGCGTTTCTACTTCCGGGGTTTAGAACGATAATATAATTGGTTGTCTGAGAAAAAAAACAACCAATTAAAATCAATATCGTACAGGCGCCCTCCCATTTTCTTACGTGGAGACTGTAGTTTAGCTTCATGGACAAGAGGCATCTGTAAACATTGGTATAAAAGGAGTGTACAAATGATTTGAGATTAACCAATGATTTGGGATTTAAAAATAATTAGTGCTTATTCTGAGGATCAGTGATTCAATAGAATATTAAACGTTTTGCATTAACCTTTAACTGCTTTAAAGCGGTAGGTCTTCAGTCAAATTCTATTTATTCACAAAGCACCTTTAAAAGACAAGAGTCAGCTAAGGTGCTTTACTATAAATTGTATTATGTTAACTACATATTATAAATCAACGAGTTAAAGCAGACATAAACATAGATGGTAGATGGATGGTACTGCTGTTCCTCTGCTACTTGATGAGGACCGCATGAGTCTCGAGCGCCCCCTACAGTTTATATATATATATACGTATCTGACATCCAACACAGTGTCAGGATACATTTAATGACACATTAGAGTTATGAGGTGAATTTGTGCATGTAGTATGATCTAAATTGATAACTGAAATCAATATGGCTTTAGTGTTTACTATCTCCAGTCTGGAAACACAACATAAATATATTTTGCCAATAATGTGTTGGTAAAACATTCCTCAGAGTCAGATGTCCTAACATGACAGTAGTTAGGACATGTTTTACGTCTAAGCGTTGACGTAAGAAGATAGACATTACCATTCAAACCCCAAACCAAAAGACATGTTGCTCTGTGTGTTTTTTGGCTGAAAAGATCTTCATGTTCCAAATAAGATTTAAATATAGAACACAGCCTGACCTGTCCTACTCTTCTAAAATAAAATAAAAAACAATTCCTGGATCCTATTGGCTGATGTATTGGTTCATTGCCTCTGATAGGCTCTGGTCCAGGAAGCATTGATTTTGAGGCTTGTAGGCTCAAAGCTCTTCATGTGATTGTAGGCAGTACATCATTTCATCATTTCTTATCTCATTGTTTCTCACTGTTCTTTACATCAATAGCAATGTAATTGTAAAAACCAAAGTTTTTAGTCTGATTGCAGTGTTTTAAGATATTGTTATAGGTGATATTCTATCTGATAACGATTTGGACTCCAAAATGTTTTGCAGCTGTAGGTAATGTCACAATTTTGGTCCAATGGCAAAAATTAATTTTAGGAAAAAAAAAAGAAGCAGAGATATTTTTTGACATTGAAATGAGAAACTATACTGACTACCTTTGTGATAATATGCTATTAGGTCCATATGGGGCCTTTAAAAGTTACGTAGTTGTAACCGCTTAAGTATGAGCCTATTTTAACTAAAACTACATGTAATGAGACTGCATATTATGCATATGTTATATATATGGATGTATGGATGACTTTGACGCACAATTAGTAATTGTTTGTTTTTTGACAGTGTGGCTGCACGTTTGAAATTAGTGGGATTTGATGATTTGCAGGACTGAACCATTTCATGATGACTTCAGGAAAAAAAAAGTGACGTTCACTCCTGTCTTCAGTTTTAAACAATGATTTGTATGCTGCATATTTATTGGTATGCTGTTCATTCAGGTACCCATACAGACATTTATATTTTTCTTTATTACATGAAGACAGAGCCCCCTAGCTGGTGGTGGTCTATCTGAAATACCAAAGTGAAACGCAAAAGGATTTTTAAAGATATTAGCCTTTGATGGATGTAACCATTTACTGTGTGCTAGGAATACATATGTTGATAGTCTGACAAATATACAGATTTTCGTTTAAAGTTTAAATATGCTAACTTTTAATTTCTAGCGCAGGAGGGAACACAAACTACTTCCGGGCCACGCTGACCTTTCTATATGAACTGATGCCGTGTCCTCCATTTCCTTCACTCCGCTCCTCGCGCTACAGCCGGTCGGTGGAGGAGGATTAGCTTGACATTTTCACTTAACATGCTTACTGTTCGCGTTGCGGCGGCCTTGGTCCGCACCCTGCCTCGACGGGCCGGTTTTGTAAGTCTTCTGTTGCATTTATTCATTTTTGTTTGGAAAGGATGACCCGAATCTGGTTAATTGTTTATAGATCCTGAATGCCCGCTTGTAAATGGCGAGTGCATGCAGTTGTGTGCCGCCATCTTGCACTTGGACGGCCTCCTCTTCCCGTTGTTCACCATTGGGTTGATATTTAACACCAGCTCTAGTTCAGTATTTGCTGTAAATGCATGAATTCCAGCATTGCTACATGTAGTTACTGCCCGCAGTGTTGTGACGTTGGGTGCAAGCTTGGGCGCATGATGTCAAATGAATGACATTTCCTGCTGAAGGTCAGGTTTTGGCTAGAAATGGGGCCAAGCTATTGGTGTGAAATTGCTAAGCTAGCTAGCTTGTTAGCTAACCCCATAATCGGCTAGCTAGCTATCTTCTAGCTATCTTACGTTTATTTTGTGATTTACAGCTTTGCAAGAGGCCTTATGCTGTAATTCCAGACGTAACGTTAGCATGCAGCTAGTTGGAGATATTTGATTTGATTGGATGTTTGGTTGACTTCCCCCTCCTTACGTGTTAGCTAGCTAGATGCTGCCCGCTTCTTAGCGCAGTAAGGTAATTTGATTGCCGTGAATTATTTTTAAGCCGCGTATTAATAAATATCGTATATGATACGTATATGAGCAGCTTTTGAACTGAATAACGTGTCGTGGGTATAAACCATTTCTGTATAGCTGCCACGACGTCGATGCTGGTCACGGCACTTGAAGGTCAACAGTCTGCAGAGACCGATGCCTCTCGCCAGTGAATCAGCAGAAATGTTGTTTGAGTAACTTTGTTCATTTGTTCATCATGACTGTTTTTAATTAATAGGTTTCCAAGAATGTAGCTGCTGCTTGCGTTGGAGTAAAGAACCTTCACACCGCGAGACCATGGCTGCAGAAGACAGGTATAGCGAGATGGCCAACTGGCTGAAACGTACCGTTATCGCTGAAGTAACGTTCAAAGAAAGCTTGTTTTTCTATTACACGATACTTACTATGTGGCCAAATTGACATTTTATAACCGTACAAATTTGCTAATGTGAATGTAGGTACAGCCGAGGTGTCCAGTATTCTGGAGGAGAAGATTTTGGGGGCGGATACTGGCGCAGATCTCGAGGAGACCGGGCGCGTGCTGTCAATCGGTGACGGTATTGCCCGTGTGTACGGGCTGAGGAACGTGCAGGCTGAAGAGATGGTGGAGTTCTCTTCCGGCCTGAAGGTGAGAGGCTTTGGCTCACGGTCTCTTGAATGCTAGGCTTCAGGATTCTTCTGAGGTTGGAGATTATAAGTTTGGGGTTTCTTTGTGCCGGTTTGAAGAGATGTTAATGGCTGGTTGTAACTCTTTGTTCATTATTCTTTTCTGCATCCTTTCTCTAGGGTATGTCTCTGAATTTGGAGCCTGATAACGTTGGTGTTGTGGTGTTCGGTAATGACAAGCTGATTAAGGAGGGTGACATCGTGAAGAGAACTGGAGCTATCGTGGATGTTCCCGTCGGAGAGGAGCTTCTCGGCCGCGTTGTTGATGCTCTGGGAAATGCCATTGATGGCAAGGTGATTTTGACATTTGAACTGAACCCTGAGCTCATGGATTGATGAGTTCCACCAATTAATTCATTGCTCTTCTAATGGCAGTATAGTTCAACAGCCTAGTAGGTCTTGACTTGATTTGAAAAGTCTAAATATTGCAATAAATGGAAATTGGCACCGTGAGCCAGTCTGGACTGTGTTTTAATCGCCCCTGTCCCCCTCCCTCCAGGGTCCTCTGGGTAATAAGCAGCGTAGGCGTGTTGGACTGAAGGCTCCCGGCATCATCCCACGTATCTCCGTGAGGGAGCCCATGCAGACCGGTATCAAGGCCGTGGACAGCCTGGTGCCCATCGGGCGTGGCCAGAGAGAGCTGATCATCGGGGACAGGCAGACTGGGTATGGGGTTCTGAAACAGGTTCTGGGTCAGAAAGGGTCCAACCCCCGGCCAGATAAACTAATACTTGGCCCTTGTTCCTTGATGGTTCCAGGACTTTCCACTGTGTTTACTCTGGCTCCTGTGTATAATGACACATGTCACATTAGCCTAATTTCGAAGTGATGACAAAAACCTTTGCTCGTGTTGACCTGCGTATCAAGGCTGTAGAGTTTAGGTTGAGTCTCAATCTTGGCTTTTGCCTCAACTCAACATTGACAAATCCATTTACAGCTCAAATGCATAGTGCTCCCATAGTGTGTTTTTCTAACCCAAATCAGATGACTGTTGCTCTGGCCAGAATTTGATATTTTGCTCAAATTCCAGCAAAACCGCCATTGCCATCGACACCATTATAAACCAGAAGCGTTTCAACGACGGCACTGATGAGAAGAAAAAGCTGTACTGCATCTACGTGGCCATCGGGCAGAAGCGCTCCACTGTAGCCCAGCTGGTCAAGAGGCTCACCGACGCCGATGCCATGAAGTACACCATCGTGGTGTCTGCCACGGCCTCGGACGCCGCTCCCCTGCAGTACCTGGCGCCATACTCCGGCTGCTCCATGGGCGAGTACTTCCGAGACAACGCCAAGCATGCCCTCATCATCTACGATGATCTGTCCAAGCAGGTGAGGCGCTGTGGTGCTCTGCGTGGGAGAGACAGTATCGGTTGCGATTTAACCGTCGACGATTTCATGCGTTGTCTTTAAGGTGAACATAGTTGTTGGGGAACTGTTTTGGGTTGTGGTAGACTGCAGTGTTATGCAGGATTACAGCACCTCCTTCTGGTGGTACTTTGTTGATGAGGTCAAGAATATGATTTCTGTACATGATGTTTAAGCTATTTTTACTAGACTGCATCGTGGATGTAAACGTCCAAA
Source organism: Brachyhypopomus occidentalis (assembly GCA_020368025.1). Classification (NCBI taxonomy): domain Eukaryota; kingdom Metazoa; phylum Chordata; class Actinopteri; order Gymnotiformes; family Hypopomidae; genus Brachyhypopomus; species Brachyhypopomus occidentalis. The sequence goes on from JAGXOD010000103.1 coordinate 589,455, forward strand.
TATTATTGGCGCTTGGGAGGGTTGGATTTGAAGGAGTGATGGGGTACTTGACCCGTAAGCTGCTCTTTTGTGTGAAATGGGTCGTTTTCACTGAGTTTCCCTGCACAGAATGTGGGTTGGTTCTTTACGCCCTTTATGTGGAACACACTTCCTGTTGCACCCTCGCCTTAAGCTGTCCACTTCCTGCAGGCTGTGGCCTACCGTCAGATGTCCCTGCTCCTGCGTCGTCCCCCCGGCCGCGAGGCCTACCCCGGAGACGTCTTCTACCTGCACTCGCGTCTGCTGGAGAGGGCGGCCAAGATGAACGACAACTTTGGAGGTGGTTCCCTCACCGCCCTGCCCGTTATCGAGACCCAGGCCGGTGATGTGTCCGCTTACATTCCCACCAATGTCATTTCCATCACCGATGGACAGGTGAGTGAGTGTGTGTGTGTGGTGAGAGGAAGCTTGGAATTTTGCTGGGTCTTGTGTAATGCTTAAATACCCATATTATTTCATATTTAGCTTGATGCTTTGGTAGTCTTGCTTGCTTTCAATGTGCATGTAATATGAAGGTTAAAATTGTACCTAAACTCATTTGCTGTCCTGTGCACAGATCTTCTTGGAGACGGAGTTGTTCTACAAGGGTATCCGCCCTGCCATCAACGTGGGTCTGTCCGTGTCCCGTGTAGGCTCTGCTGCCCAGACCAGGGCCATGAAGCAGGTGAGCTCCTGCTACTGCCCATGTGCCTCCCTGCAGGCTGTTCCGTCCTGCATCAAACCCCCCCCCCCCAGCTGCGGTAGATGGTTTGGTCCAAGAGATCTAGTAATGCTGGGATGTCTGCGTGTCCCATAGGTGGCTGGTACCATGAAACTGGAGCTGGCCCAGTACCGCGAGGTCGCTGCCTTTGCCCAGTTCGGCTCGGACTTGGACGCAGCCACCCAGCAGCTGCTCAACAGGGGTGTGAGGCTCACGGAGCTGCTGAAGCAGGGCCAATACAGTGGGTACCGCCGCCGAGTGCCATCGCACAACTAGGACTCGAATGTTATTGGATGTCTGAAAATGATGAGCTCAACCATTGGTCTAAAACGTGGCTGTATGCAGATGGCTGTAGTGTCATTGCAGTGCTACACATTGAACCTTGCAGTGTGGTTTTTAAATCCCACCGAACCCTCAATACATTCATTGAACTCTGATCTGCATCGTTTTGAAAAGTTGTTGGGACATGTGAATGTCCTGACTCGTTTTAAACCACAAAGGGAGTCATCTGGAACGTCCCGAGATTGTCCTGTTCTGTACCGAGACCTTTAGATGCTGCAGCCTCTGGCCCTGAGCTTCCTCGCCCTTTACACAGCGGTCCGACTCTGCGTTTTCTTGTGTGCAGCTCCCATGGCCATTGAGGAGCAGGTCACTGTTATCTATGCTGGTGTGAGGGGTCACCTGGATAAGATGGAGCCCAGCAAGATCACCAGATTTGAGAAGGCCTTCCTCCAGCACATCCGCAGCCAACACCAAGAGCTGCTCGCCACCATCAGGTAACCTCCGAAGTTCATGTTTGTCCAGAGCGGCTCATGGACCACACGGGGTCCGTTCTGGGCTTTCGTTGCTGTACGAACGGGGCAGAATGTATTAAGCACGTTTGGATTAGCGTACACGCACTTCAGAACGTTCCCGTTCAGGTTCTGCTTCGCATCCCTCTTCCACATTCTGGATCTTCTGACCACTTTATTCTGTTGTAGGGCCGATGGAAAGATCTCGGAGGCCGCAGACGCCAAGCTGAAGGAGGCGGTGCTCAGCTTCCTGTCGAGCTTCGAGTAACGTTTCCCCCGTGTCGCTCATGTTTTGTCTGTTTGCATATAGTGCTCCAGGTTTAGGTTTATACAAAAGTCAAGGTTCAAGTGGCACTTCAGTCCTCAATGTACATAAATCTCCTAACAGAGAATAAAGTGTTCTACTCTATTTCCTCTATTGAGTGTTTTGATGCAACTTGGACCAGGTGTGGTCAGTTCTGAATCTTGATCTGGATGGACCTTTGCAGTGTGAACACGAACCACAATCCATATCACCCATATTCAGCCATAAATGATCTGTTAACAGTAAATGGTTATGCCACATCTTGATTCTAACCAGCATTGAGTATTATATCTGAACATTGCCCCATTTTCCAAGTGCAGTAGTCTGATGTGTCTCCTGAAACATCCCTAGATCTAATCTGAATATAGCGATGTGTTCCCATTTACATGGGCGGTAAAGCAGTGAGGGACTCCTTGAACATTAGTAGCGTATAATACATGAGAACCCTGCCTGTTGAGTAGGTGTGAGGGCCTACATGAGCCATTGGGATGGCAGCATCAATGGAGAGGGACAAGATGTACCTGCACAGGTATCAGTTAAAGCAAGTGTGTGTGTGTACAGTGTGTAACCACAGTGCTGGTTAAGGCTATTCTGTGGGGCCTCCCGATACAGACATGCTGCACTGTGAAGCAACCACACCCTGATCGATGATGAAATGCAGAAAACAGCACTGGTGAAAAATATAGTCCACACTGATGGAACATTCAAAGGATGAATAACTTTCTGTAGATTTTCACCTTTCCCAAACTATGGACCAAAGGAATTTTAATGTCATTGTTTATTATGAATCAAATTCATATAAAAGTAATATGTAGATCATAAATAGCATTTATAGTACAGTGTAGTCTCAATGCACTTTATTGTATCATATCAGGAAACTACTGCTCAGTCTCTAAAACATACACAGACTTGGGGGAAACACACTTGTATGTGGTTCTGGAATTTGTATGAAATTATTCTTGGACCATTACTTCAGCTGGAGATATTAAAGTTTTTTTTTTAAATACAGTTCTCATCAATAGGAAAGTGATGTCAAGTAAATTTTGAAAAATGAAAATATCAGACAAAATTAGCACCTCAGTGTAAACATTTGAAAAAAAAAAAAATCCACAATTTTAGTGTCCCGTGAATACAATCAACGTGAAGAGTGACAATATCAGAACAGCAAATGAGTGATCGCTTCAAACGTGATGGCATGAACTAAAACAAATGGTAAAAGGTACTGGAGTGGTGGCAACTGAACTGTGCTAGTGACTCACTACATGCTCCTCAAAATGTGTCAACGGTGAGTGTTGTGAAACTTTGAGACGTGCTCTGTACCTGGACCAACAAATTCCAAGTCTGCTTCATCAAGTTATAGAATTCTAGGACACAAATTGCGTAGCTCTTAAATGGCCTGGGGTTGTAGAACTCTGGAAAAGGGTCCTCAGTCTGACTATAGGGGTGGTGTTTATACCCAGTACTGTCTGGTTGTGATGGAGGGTACGTGGTGTCTGGGTTTGGGAAGATGGTTCTGCGTGACGTAACTCGGGTCGTAATAATCCCACTCCAGACCCGACGTCCACGTCGCCCCCGGGAACCCGTCGCTGTCCGCAGACAGGATGCGCAAGGACACACCTGAATAAACATCCACAAACACTCAAACACTATTCACACGCAACACGAACTCAAATGTAGTTCAAAATGAGGACGAATGAGAAGTGGCCGTTTCTTAGATCGAAGAATCCAAACATCCACCCATTTTAAAAACGTGCTAACCCACCATGACGCTGGTGCGCTACCAGTTTTCAGGTCGATCACGTTTACGTGTCTTTACTTATGCCATCAGATGGCCATTTTAAAAGACTAAACTTTAAAAAACCTCCTGAGCCCTCCAGACTCATGTCCCGCGTTGCAGTTGCGTTAGGTCACGGTTTTTCTAAACACACCTGCGCTGGCACCGAAATCGCTGTCCAGGCCTGGCCCGGCGGACGTGGCGAAGCAGGACTCCTGCGGGATGCTGCTGACCTCCACGTGGACCTTGTCCAGCGAGAGCAGCTCCAGTTCCATGGTGCTACTGCGTCGCATCATCCTCACGGGGATGGAGTCCTGCACACACACACACAGCCAATAGTGTGGATCCCCAACACTGGTGATGTACCATTGTACAGGTCAGTTCTGGCCCTTCTCATGGTGAGTTTGAGTTTAACATACACAGCCCAAGTCTTGAGGTAAACTGCAGTGCCAATGGAGTCCAGGTCTTGGTTTAGTCTGGGTCTGGGAAACAGGCCTAATTAAGACTAATTAACTACATTATGTGCATGTTAAAATGTAACACTTTGAATACATTATTTCCACTACACTTTTGTAGTGTCCTTGAGCTAATCGGGGCAACATTACACTTAAGAGTGAAACAGTACAATCAATAGTCTAATTTGGTTAAGAGAAAGTGTGGCACCTACACACAATACAAACACAAGAAAGGTACAAAGGACAAATAATAGCCTACACCATGTATGCTAAAAATGTAGGCTAGTCGGACCATGTCATATACTTCACGAACTACATTACATTACTTTTCAGTCACGTCCTGATTTGGAGCAGTTATCAGGTAAGGTCTTACCACGTTTGGACTCACAAGCTGCGCCGGTGAGTTCGGTGGCACGATGTTGGCGCGCTCCGTTTCCGAATCACTGGACTGCAAAATAACCGGTGCACTTCTTCTCCAGGAGCGCGAGCTGCGCGGCGGGTCTGCTCTGCCTGTAGAACCGCTGGCGCCCATTACAACGCTCGGGACGCGTAGTGAGCCGGAGCCCGCGTAGGTGGCCCCGTCTGGTCGGACCAACCTGCCGCGTTGTCCTGCCGTCCTCCATTCCGCCGAGGAGGCGAGGGACGACGTGATGGGCGGCGCAAGCATCGGTTCTGAGACAGACACATAGTTCGTTTTCCTAGTTGGACCAAACGAGGGGTCATCTGGAAAACGAGTGGTTCTCTGGCGTGAGGACAGCAGCGAGTGCAAGAGGACGCTCTCAGAGTTGCGGTGCGCTCTTTTTCCCCTAGTAAAGAGAAGCACTTTGTGTCCCAGTAACAAGCAGTTCAGCAACAGCAACAAAACTACACACGGAATGAGCACGAGAATCAGAACGGTCAAATGAGACACCGGGAGTCCCTCGTGCAGGTCTGATGAGGGCACAGCCGTTTCCAGCTGAGACATTTCATCACAGAGTAAGGTAAAATAAAACGATTCTGGTAACAAACAGTAAAATACGAATTATAACTTTAACAACAACACTGATACAGTCGACGTTTTAAAGAAAGGTGTGTTGAATTCACACCAATTCCGACAGGTCACTGGAGCGGTTCTCGTCTGCGTTTTCTGTGCTGTTGCTGACTGCGAGTGTAACAAGGCTTAGTTTATTCTGACTTAAAACGGAATTTCTGGTAAAGCAAATAAGTTCATAAATATCGCAGAAAAGTTGAAAACTTACCTCACATGAGTTGGTGTGTGTTATTAGTTACAACGTTCGTTCACGCAACGCTTTCTCGAAATCCTTCAATTATGACAGATTTTTACACTCACCGACTGAAAGTAAGCGTAATATACCTGAGGCAAACCTCATGTCTGGTCTAAAATGATCGGTCTGTTTGCCAGCTGTGTTTTCGTCGAACACTATACTGCTTTTAAGTACAGGCGATTTCTTCTGATTACTATAATTTAAGTCATGCACATTATGCAAATGTTTCGTTTTCGAGTAAAGTTTGTTTTCATGTGTTTCTTAGGTTTTATAAGACTGTAACACCAAACATCGTTGAGTCACAAGATGGCGCCCAAGACCAACTCACCAGTCATCTAAATGCTTTGACAGAGTCTATCAACGGACACACTAGAAACCACTTGTGGTTAAACCCCACAAACGTGCCCTGAAATCAGACGAATGCGACTTAGGTAAAATGATAAATAATTGTAATAAATAATAAAAACACTACATTGTATTGTATAGCACTTTTCAAGGACCCAAAGACACAGTAGTCAGTACACAAATAACATAGATGGATGTACAATACAGAACAGATTTAGCATACACAACATTTAGAAACAACACTTCCAGAACATGATTATAATAATGTGGATCCGTTTCCAATGTCCCTACTGGAATATCGGTTATATTTAGTTATACTTGTAATGAATGAACTGCATATTATGAAGGAATTAACAATTATATGTAGTTTATTGGCTGTTTGGTGGGAGTCCTCTCTGAAGTCTTAGACCTAACCAGTATACAGTTTCGTGTGAGTTCTCTCTGAAGTCCTGCAAACAAGGATATCCACTTTATACTGTAGCCCCATTTGTGCATTTTACCTGAAGCTAAAAACACAGCTCCATATTTAGTGTTACTAAAGACAAAGTGACAGAAGAAGACAAAAAAGAGAGAGAGAGAGAGAGAGAGCTCACGAGGCAGAAAGATGAAAGATGTCTTGTTTGTTCAAAGGGACAATGCACCGTTTTTTTAATGACTAAACACAATTTAAAAAGAACAGGTGAGAAAAGATGAGATCAAAGCACAACCTTGTGTTCTCATATCTTTGAGGTGACTATTTTATGGAATAGATGGTTACATTAAAATGCTATTTGGATCCTTCCCAAAACCAGAAATAGTGAAACGTTTGGATTCTACAAAGAGGACAGTGCCTGCTTTATCACATGTGTTTCACTACAATGTTGTTTTCTTGATGATGAGATGCACTGACAATATTGACAACAGACAGATCTGTTTTTGACAGATATTTGACCAGCGTTTAGGAGCAGCTGTGCAATTTATGCGACTTGCATCGAGCCGCTGTAGGACGTCACATCCGCAGGTCTGGTGCTTGGAAAGACGACCGCGACACGAGGACACTCCGCTTCCTCTGACTGCACTGTTTGTCCTTGCGGGACATGTGTGTCGGGTCTCGCGCGTCTCGAGGTGCTGTTGGCTTGGCGTCCATCACAGTCCCTGTCATCCCTGCCGTCCTCACGGGACTCCAAAGCGCTGACACTCGGTGCCGGCGCCGGTGACGGCTGTGGCTCCAAATGGCAGCTTGCTGCACGCCCTGTCCGCGTACGCTGTCTAAAATGCGTCCTCTGTCGGGTGTAGATGAGAGGCAGGCACACCGGACGTGGAGGCAGTTAAATACCACCACCTGTCTAGAGTGGAACACGTCCTCTGTCGGGTGTAGATGAGAGGCAGGCACACCGGAGGTGGAGGCAGTTAAATACCACCACCTGTCTAGAGTGGAACACGTCCTCTGTCGGGTGTAGATGAGAGGCAGGCACACCGGAGGTGGAGGCAGGTAAATACCACCACCTGTTTATGGTGGAACACTGTTTGCTGGACCTTTGGACCTACAGAAACATGATGTACTGTCTGGACACGGGCAACAAACCCGACCAGGTCTCCACTCGGACCAGAGACCCACTCTCCCAAGTGCCTCTCACATTTTGTGATCGCAGTTGTGTTTCCTAGTCGGAGGGAAAAACAACAATGTCCGTAGTAAGTTCATGGCGTGCTGGGGGTTCTGCAGGTCTGTGCGTTGTACTGTGCATTGTACTGACTGCCACAAACGTCTTTTTGCTAGCATCGCCTTTGTGCATGAAGACCAAATGCAGTACAACAAGCTGCAGCCTGCTTCATGCACATGCAGCGCACGCTCTCGCGCTGCAAGGCTCACCCTCACCCTCATCCTCACCCTCATCCTCACCCTCATCTTCATCACCTGTACTGCAGGGACTGACCGTGTAGTTAGAGGAATGCTTTCTGTGCATATGACCCTCTATAGATCCTCTATATAATTCTGGTTGAAAGCATAAAGGTGTATCCTAAATGCTGTAGAAATATCAATGTCAAAACAGATCTGTTGCTAACATTGACATACATTGTATCTTCAAGAAAACGTTAAAATTAAGTCTGCATAGTTTTTTGAAGACAACTCAGTTGCTGCAGTTTGTTGACTGTGCATCCGTGAAGTGAATCTCCAGATCCAGCACATGCCAGAGGGGCTGTATTGGATACGGGTCTGGGGACCTGGGAGGCCAACCTGGGTGTAGTGAAATCATTGTCAAGTTCAAGATACCAAGTTTGACAGTAGCTTTTCACCTGGTGCGTTGTCCTGCTGGACGTCGTCGTCAGAAGGTGGGTGTGCTCTGCTCCTAAAGGGGTGGACACGGTCAGCAGCGATGCTCAGGTAGGCTGGGGCATTTAAGGGGTAATAAAGTGGTGTTGAGGGATCCGAAGTGTGGCAAGAAAATGTCCGCCAATCACTTCACCACCTGCCGCCTCGACCACTGATACAAGGCAGGATGGATCCGTGTGTTCATGTTGTTTACGCCAAATTCTGACCCTATCGTCTGAATGCTGCAGCAGAAATCAATACTAATCAGATCAGTCGATGTTGTTCTAATCTTCTGTTGTCCAATTTCGATGAGCCCGTGTTTCTCTTCCTTGTTCTCAGCTGTCAGGAGTGACACCTGGTGTGGACTCCATCTGCTTCAAGGGTCGATGTGTGTTCGGAGACGATCTTCTGCCTGCCTCAGGTGAGACTTGGGTTATCTGATTTACTGTTGCCTTTGTATAAGCTTGAACCAGTCTCCTCTGAGAATTAATAAGGCATTTTCACCCAGAGACCACTGGATCTTTTCTTTGGATCATTCTCTGTAAGGCCAAGAGATGGTTGGGTGTCAAATCTCAGTAGGCCTGCGGGTTCTGAAACACTCAGACTAGCCCACATAGCACCAACAACCATGCCACGTTCATACTCACTAAAAATCACCCTAGATCCCCATTGGCATGCTCAGGTAGAATGTCACCAGGTTGTATTGGTCATGTCTGTATGCCTAAATACACTGAATCGTTGCCATGTGGTTGTTGCTATGCGATTGGCTGACTAGATATTTGAGTTCATGATCTGGTACAAATATCATTCACTGCTGCCCATAATTATTCACACCCCTGGCAAATCTTGACTTATTTAACCAGCAATTTGTTTTGATCGGAAATGACACAGCGTCTCCCAGAAGATAATAAAACGAAGTACAAGAGGCGTCATTGTGGACGAATATTGTGAATATTTGTGGAAAATACTTCTCAACTTTTATTTACATTTGAAAAAAGTGGTATGTCCAAAATAATTCATACCCTTTGCAAACTGTAACAGTCTATGGGAAAATCCAAAGCTCCAATGCCATTTCAAATAGTCCAAGCTGTTCTATAGCATCCTAATAACCCTGATTCACTGGGACCAGCTGTTTTAATCAACTCAACAGGTGAAAACAGCAGCTCTCTGCAGTTGGTTTGTGGGCTGCAGCTGATCGTCTTGGCCACATCTACATGCCTAAATGCATTGAGTTATGTACAAACACACGGTATTGTACAAATGTTCTGGGCAGGTATGGAAAAAATGCTGCGAATTTGTGAATTGACAAAATGCAAAGTGAATGAACAAAAAAAAAAAAGAAATGTAATGTAAATGTAAATTTTGTGACGACCCTTTTGCCTTTGCCAGAACAGCAGCAGATCTTCTAGCTACACCTGCACAGAGTTTCTGAAGGAACTCGGCAAGGAGGTTGTTGCATCTTTGAGATCTAACCACAGATCTATGGATGGACTAATGGACTAATCCAGATCCTTCTGTCCTTTCTTGTAATCCCAGACGGACTTGGTTTTGAGGTGAGGGTTCTGAGGGGGCCATTTCCAGTACTCGTTCTTTACTCTGAAGATCTTAGTGACATTGGCTGTGTGTTTGGGGTCTTTGGCCTCAAATTCATTCTGCAGGAGGACAACATCGAGAACCCCAATTAATCCTGACCAAACCCCCAACTCCATTTGCTGGAGATGCAGCCCCAGACTTGCAAGGAATCTCCACCTTCAGTGTTGCTTGTAGACACTCATTACTGTGCCGCTCTCCAGCCCTTCGACAAACAAACCGCCTTCTGTTACAGCCAAATATCGCAAACATTGACTCATCATCCCAGAGCACCTGCTGCCATGTTTCTGCACCCTAGTTCCTATGTTTTCGTACATGGTTGAGTCGCTTGGCATTGTTTCCACGGCACAGGGTTGGAGTTTTGGCTGCAGCTCTCCCATGAAGACCACTTCTGGCCAAGCTCCACTGAACAGCAGATGTAGACAGCAGACGGCAGGCATACCTGGGTCCCACTGGGTTCTGGTAGTTCTGATCTGAAGTCCCTGTTGGACATCTTCCGATTTCGAAGGGAAGTAGCCGTGATGTGTCTTTCATCTGCTGCAATGCATTTCTTTCATCACGTCATCCAGGGTCATCCAGGGTCATCCAGGGTCATCCAGGGTCATCCAGGGTCATCCAGGGTCATCAACGTTGCCCGTTTCTTTGGTCTTTTTCAGAAGAACTTGTAGAGCACATGATGGAACCCCAGTCTGCTTTGATGTTGCTGCCTGGGAGATGTTTCTGGTGCAGTATATCTGTGCCTTGTTGCTGTGCTCACACCCTTCCCACACCCTCACCTTTGTAGCACAGTTTGGCTATTCCTCACACAGTTCTAAGTCTTCTGCACTGATCTATACATTACGGATCGGATCTATAGTTCATAGGCTGTATCTGTAGATCTTGAACCTGTTCTGTAGATTACAGACCTGATCTATACCTCACAGACTGGATCTGTAGCTCATTAACTTATTCTGCTGCTCATAAACCTTTTGGGAAAAGTGAAGTTTCTTGGCCATTTGTGACTTTATAGAAGACATATTGCTCAGACAATAAAAAGAAAGTGTGTCCACTCTGTGTAAATTAACATATCACAAATGACATGAAATTAATTCATTCAATACTGAATTTATCTTTAATTACCTTAATTAGATTTATCTGTTTTGGCAGTATTGCTTATATTTCACTCTTTGATGTTCCCCTTAGTGAAGACAAGCAATGCTAATTTCTACAAATAATTTCCATACTTTGTTTCTGTTGGTTTGTTCTTTCACACTGGAAGGCGAGCATACACCCAGTGGTGGCACCATGTGTACTCTGTTCTCTCTGAACGTGCTTCATAAATCATTGCGGCAGCCTTAGCCAAAAACAAACAGCTTTATACTTGTCTTTTAACCCTGTGAACACACACTTCTTGTTACCCCTACTGCTACTTCACTGGTGTCTATTTCTGTATGATTCCGGCCCAACCATCCCAGCCATCTGGGACCAACCGCTTCACTGTTCCAGCCTGGGACGTTGTTGTGGGACGTTGTGGGAGGGCTGTTGGTTGTCAGCTCAGCTGTGAACACGGTGGAGAGAGAGTTGAGGGACGGATGGTGTTGCCGTGCATTTGACTGTGTAGTGTTTTTTTTGTATTGTTACATCACAAAGTGGGCAGTGTTCTCACAGTTATGAGCTGTTGTTGCTAATGGACTTAAATATGGACAAAGAAGCCACCATTTTGTCTCCTTTTCTTGTACCAGCATCCCTTCTTCCCATTGGTGTTCAGTCATGCAAGGCAGGGGGGTTTAGAGTTTATAGGGTTTATAGGGGCCTCATTCCATGTCAACTGACTTGGATCAGATCAGTTTAGGTCATGGACCTTGTTTTTCAAAAAAATCATGTTAAGATTCCTATTCCAATATTGACACACTGCAAAATCATATAGCTCCACTGCAAATTCCCTTTTAGTTGTGAATTTTTTAATCTTGGCCCTCTGAGATGTTTGTATGTGTATTCTGAGCCTCACCCGTTACATACTTTTCACTGGATTGAGATGGAATTTGTACTTTAACATCCAAAAAACCATGTGTATAATTGTAAATATTTGTTGCTGAATGTTTAAGAGTAATCAAATTAATAAATATATATTGAAAATATTACCCTAACGAGAAATCTTTTTAAATAATTAATATCTCTACTAGTTTTCACTTTCTTTCTGGCTACTATTAAGGTAGATCTGTAACATGTAGAAGTTATCTGGTGCTGCATAATAAATAAGTGAAACAGTTCTTACTAAATATTACTTCAGAGGTGAAAAACCCCACTTTTTAGATATTTTCACTGGATACTTCACCCAACAAGGATTTTTCCAATCATTTTTAGTGGATATGTATTATATAAATTAATTAAAGATGTTATATTGTTCCTTCAACAATCAATTTGATCATTTTTTGTGACAGTGAGATCATAAAGATCTGCTCTATTGGAAAAGTCCATAACAAGAAGGAAGCCAGCCTACACTAATGGAAAAGTTAATCTGTCACATTTTGGCTTGACAGTTGGGAACTGACAATGAACTAGTGAAGTTGTGAAGTAGCTGTTGTGACAGATGAATCCACAGTTGGTCTGCATTACCAGTAGTGCTGCTACATGAAACGCAACGTCCATCAGGCACGGGGCTGTGGTCCCTACGTGAAATGCAACGTCCGTCAGGCACGGTGCTGTGGTCCCTACGTGAAACGCAACGTCCGTCAGGCACGGGGCTGTGGTCCCTACGTGAAACGCAACGTCCGTCAGGCACGGTGCTGTGGTCCCTACGTGAAACGCAACGTCCGTCAGGCACGGTGCTGTGGTCCCTACGTGAAACGCAACGTCCGTCAGGCACGGTGCTGTGGTCCCTACGTGAAACGCAACGTCCGTCAGCCACGGTGCTGTGGTCCCTACGTGAAACGCAACGTCCATCAGCCACGGTGCTGTGGTCCCTACGTGAAACGCAACGTCCGCCGGGCACGGTGCTGTGGTCCCTATGTGAAACGCAACGTCCGTCGGGCAGGGTGCTGTGGTCCTGTGAACAAACTTGCGTACAAAGTTGTCTGTGTGTCTCAGTTTAATGAACTTTGGCTTTGTAAGATTTCACGTTCTGCTGCCTTTGTCCACCATTACAAGTGTACGATACACTTGTCCCGTTGAGCTGGGTTTATTTGGATAAGGGTTTATGGGGAAATCCTATAGATTTGGGTTTTGTAGTTTGAGTTTACAGAGTAATCCTACAGGACAGGATTATAGGGTTTACATAGTAATCCTATAGGGCAGGATTATAGGGTTTACATAGTAATCCTACAGGACAGGATTATAGGGTTTACATAGTAATCCTACAGGACAGGAATATAGGGTTTACATAGTAATCCTATAGGACAGGAATATAGGGGTTTACAGGACATAGGGTTTACATAGTAATCCTACAGGACAGGATTATAGGGTTTACATAGTAATCCTACAGGACAGGAATATAGGGTTTACATAGTAATCCTATAGGACAGGAATATAGGGTTTACATAGTAATCCTATAGGACAGGATTATAGGGTTTACATAGTAATCCTACAGGACAGGATTATAGGGTTTACATAGTAATCCTACAGGACAAGATTATAGAGTTTCAGAGGAGTTTGGTGTTTTTCTTCCAATGATGCACCTGATTGATCTTCATAACCAAGTTGCACTGATGTTGTAACTCTGATGTAGCACTGATGTAGTAACTCTGATGAAGCACTGATGTAGTAACTCTGATGTAGCACTGATGTAGTCATAGCCTGCTGCTGTTGTCACCATCACCAAAGAAAAGTACAGACAAATTAGTTCTTTTTTTTAATAAAACCTTTATTTTCTTTAAAAAACATGCTTTTCATACAGTCTTAGCTTACATGCCAGATTATACAGCACATTCAAATCTTTTGTCTTTATAAATAATTCATTGAAACATGACACAGGGATCTCTCATAGAGACTAATTCATTGACGATTCTGTACACAAGTACAAGTTTGTCATGGTTTAGTGCTTTGAGCTGGTCGTCATAGGAACAACAATTTCCTACAGGAGCCCATTGAGCTCTCTCTCCTGAAGAGCGTGTCACTTCCTGTCACACAGGAAGTACGTAGACACTTCAAGAGTAGCACCTCTATTTGTATCAATATGTTTGTGTGTATCTCTAGTATGCATGTGTAATGTTCACTTGCTCGTATGAGCATATATGTCCTGCGAGGTGTTTGTGTGTGTGTGTGTGTATACAGTCCAGCACACAGAATGCCTCACAGAGACAAAAAGTTGACGTTTCATCCGTCACTGAGGTCTGCGTGCGCACGTGTGAGTGTGTGTGTGTGTGTGTGTGTTAACACTGTCCCAGGCTGTGTTTGATGATCTCTTTGCTGGAGGGTGGAATCCGGTCAGGAAACGTCACCTGGAACTCCACCAAAAGGTCTCCTCGCTGGGCGGGGTTTTTGGCACGAGGAAGCCCCTCCCCTATCAGTCTCCTCACTGATCCAGGCTTTATGACATCATTGCAGGGGATGGGCTTCATCTGCCCATCAAGGGTGGGGACATTGACGGAGCATCCACATAAAGCCTAGAGAGAGGGGGAGGGGGAGTTACCGTCACACACTCAACAGCTAATCATGAATGAATATTGGATCTCAGCTCATGGCCTCGTTTCCTAAAATGGACTCCGAGCGCTGCACCACCCGAAGCCGATACTACTCCCACGTTCACTCTAGTTCCCGTTCAACACAGCCTCCGTCTCTCTACTGGGACCAGCACTCCCACTGCAAAGCGCTTCACAGACGAGCTGGGGCAGCGCTAGAAACTGGGACAGAGGTCCAAAATAACCCGAACTGGTGAAGCGCTCTGGGGGTTGTGAACCGGAGGAAAAACTCGCGTTTTCTCTTTGTTGCTGTTGCGTAACGTGGAGTCGAGTGCGTTGCACATTCGTAAAGTAGGTGGTGGTGGAGAGAATGAGGCTCTTGTGTTACGCAAGAGTGTTGCTAATGTGTTCCGGTTCTCTAATGTTCTGTCTGAGCGGGACGGAGGAAGGGAGGGTGTGTGGGAGAAGAGAGGAGAGAGGGATGAAGGGCGGGGGTGTGCGAAACAGGAGGAGAGGAGGGGGGGCAGGAAGATGGTGAGAGACAGACGGAGAGGGAGGGAGAGAAGGAGGAGAGTGATGAAGTGTGAGACACCCGAGGGAGATGGGGGGGGCAAAGTGATGATGATGATGAGGAGGAGGAAGGCTGGTGCCTCCAGGAGAGAAAGTTGAGTGAAATCAGAGGGACAGGGAGAAAAAAAAAAGATGCGATGGTGGTAAAGGGAAGGAGGGAGAGAGGGATGGGTGAAGGAAAGAGAAAGCTTAAGCAGAGAGGGAGAGTGGATGACAGACATGGAGAGGGGAGGAGAATTTCTAATGAGAGAACAGATGCAGGTGAGAGAACTAGAGAATGACAGAACGGAGAGGAAAATGCCACAGAGAGTGAGTGTGAAAGTGTGATTGTGTGTGTGTGTGTGTATGTGAGTGTGAAAGTGTGTGTGTGTGTGTGTGTGTGAGAGTGTGAAGATGCTAAGAGCTGCAGAGAGGAGAAGATGAGAAGGGAAAGGAGGGGGTGTGTGTGTGTGCCTGCAGGAGAGAGATGCTAAATTTAGCTACAACACTCTGCAGAGGCTTACAGAGTAGCAGAGACTGCGTGGGAGGGGAACAGAACGCACTGTACTAGCTTACACACACACACACACACAATCGCGCACGCGCACTAACTCACCTCGCGCAGTGTGATGGTAGCTTGGTAGACGATGTTCGAGCCGTCTCGCCGGAAGTGGGCGTGTTTCTTCTCTTTGACCACAAAAGCCAGGTCAGTGGGGGCGTGGCCAGGCACCTGATGCCCCTCCCCCGGGAAGGTGATCTTCGTCCCTTCCTTCCAGCCTTTCTTCACCTCCACGTCGAACACTCGCTCCTCCGGCTGGAGCGTGTTCTTGTCTGTCTGCCGGAGCCGTGTCACCTTCACGCGTTTGGTCACGCCCGACAGAATGTCCTCCAGTGACACCTGGAGGTCGTGCACCTCCGCCTCGGCCCCGGGACGGTGACCCTTGTTTCCGTGGTGACGGCTGAGATGGGGCAGGGGATTTTTCACGAAGGGGTTAAAGAGGTCTTCGTCTGAATCAAATTCAAAGTTAAAAAAAACCCGCCAGGCGTGGGCGTCGGCCTTTGCGCCGCTGTGGGCGGAGTCTGCTTTGTTTCCAGCGGAAGAAACCCCTCCTTTAGTTAAACCTGTCAGAAGGTGAGACACATGTGTTAGGGGCTGTGTGCTCAGATTTTGCATTAGGAACATTTTAGCCAAAGAGTGTCTGCAAAGACGTGCTCGTGTGTGTGTGCTCGAGTTCATATGTGGAGTTTGAAAGAGGCAGATGAATGAATGAATTATTCATGAATTATTAGTGAATGGTGCAGCTGTGTGTGCGCGAGAGGTGGTTCTGAAGTGGTTTCGCGCTTGTGAGTCTGCGTGTGTGTGAGCGAGTGTGTGCATAAATGGGTCAGTCTGCACGGATGCAGTCTGGACTTGACGCTCCAGCCCCCCGTCGGCTCCAGACATGGTGTGTGTGTGTGTGTGTGTGTGTGTGTGTGCGCTCGCGCGGCATTCTTACCTTGCTGATCGTACACGCTGCGTTTCTGTGGGTCGGTGAGGACTTCGTACGCTTGCGCGATCTGTTTGAACTTTTCCTCGGCGTCTGTATCTGAGTTTTTGTCGGGGTGGTAGCGCAGCGCCAGACGCTTGTACGCCCGTCTGATCTCCTCCTCGTTGGAGTCGCTCGGCACCCCCAGGATGGCGTAGTGGTCCAGGCAGGGTGGGGAGGGGGGCGGGCTGGGCACCTCTGGGTCCTCGTGCACCTCCTTTTCACAGAGGAAGAGGGGGAGAAATAACTTAAAATAATTTCTACTTAATTATCTTCACACATACAGTGATGCACGGCACCTGTTAAATTAAGGTGTGTGTTCAAGTAGAGTTTCCTGGACGGACAGGTGTGTGTCTGTGCAGGAGGGGAGTGAACACGGTGGGGGCACTTTGTGCAACAGTACATTCACACAAACAGATGTCTTCATTCTTCAATTACAGTTGAATTGGCATAAAACATCTAAAAGTGCACAGGTGTCCACAGAATGTAGTGGTTCTGAAGGCTAAATCGTCCACTATCACATTCAGCAGACACCACTAGCTGTATGCAGTCATGAATGAATATACAAAACCTCACTTCTTTACAGCTATTCTAAATTAAAAAACATTTAATAAGCTAAAACTTGTAGGTTATAAATTACAATATTTATTGCCCTAGCAGGTTGATGATTTAGGTCGTTTAGGAGAACAATGAAAATATAAAAGTAAAGATTTTTTTTTCTTAATTAAAATCTGGGGACGTCTTACCTCTGAGGACCAGCCTTCCTCGCCGTGCATCACGCGCACCTTGCACTTGACATTCTTGTGCTTCACGCCGAACTGAGTCCAGATAAGAACCATGATGCCGCTCCTGCTGTAGCTCGAGTGGGCTCGTGTACTACTGCATCTCTCGGCTGCTGTCCTCGCGCTTTTATACTGCCGCGGCAGACCGTCTCTCCACACATACACCACCCACGCTGCGTGACCGAGCTTCCCCGAGCACGCCCAGGATCCGCGTACGAGAGGGAATACCGCGTTTCAACCAACCCCTTCGCGACATCCATTGGTGTTTGAGCGGGCATCGCGCGGATGTAGCGGCCCACCGCGCCATGTGAAGAAGCGTTTCCGGAATTTAAAATTACCTTCACACCCCCTCCGCTAGAGTCTCAAATTTAGCTGTTCTGGTGGATGTACCAAAATGAGACGTCGAACACCTTTTCTAAATAACGTTGTGCACAATAAACTGCACCATTTAATCGACATAATTCCTAGGCTTTCACGATTAGCATTACAAGGTTCTGAAATCCGAGATGCACTTATTTTAAATTGGTCTCGGACTACGTGTTTGTTAATATAATATTTTATATAATATTAATAGCATTTCTATAATTGATGCACGTTATTCGTACGCCTGTGCATTTTATTTGCATCATAGATAGTATATTCGCATAGCTGTGAGCTTCTATTATCTTGGTGCATCAGACCAAAGTGCAGAACACCTGCATGGTTCTCTCCCCAGACGGTCATTATTAGCTCGGCTTCGCAGGACTGCGTCCACTGTCCGCTTCATTGCCGTAAATATATTATTTTTTTTAGCTGTGGATGTGAAATCATTAAAGTATTCGTCATATTATCCCTTATTAGTTGCTGTGATAATTGACCGACAGTGCACGCGGAGCCTATGGGAATGTCTCGTTGCGGAACTGTCGGTTGAATGGACCTTATTCCATAGTACATAAATGGAAACATTTCCTCAGGCTTGACGCGCACAACCAATAGCAGATGGGAGAACCACAGGATTCCCGCTGCTACCGGAAAATGGGACAAATTTGGAGAAGATGCACCTTGCAGAAACGTCAGAGAGACACTCTATCAGATTCCTCCATTTTGAGCGCAGACTATTGAGCGTTTCTGGAGGACAGCACAAAAAAGATTCCTATCATTCTGGTGATGCTGCTTTTCAGTTCATTGTTATCGTTAGTGTTTAATAGCGTTGATAGGATTTCAACATTTGAGTCTATGAAATTTTAAGCGGAACCGTTAAGATCTCCGGAACCGTTGTGTATATGTATAAATGTATAGGTTATGTGTGTGTATAGAGACAGTAAGTCTCTGTGCTGGGAACTCGGTGTCACTTTGGCCAGAATAGGTCGCCCCAGGGGTGCCACCGAGTCGTGATCGCGCGCTTGTAATAACCTTCAACGCGTGACCACCGGATGTCCAACTGAGACTTGTAATTGTGTTGCGCGCGGCAGCGAGGTCCGTAATTAGCGGCTTTTTCGGCACCAAAAGTACCGAATTAGAGCAAAGTGTCGATCAGAACGTGTGGTGTGATTGAACATGATGAGGGTTAACGCTTCAGTCAAAACACAAGGTACAGACTTGGCTTCGGCAGATTCGCTATGTATCCAATTCGATTGACTGCAGTTATAAATAAATACATCATCAGTTATAAATAAATACATCATCAGCTATTATGTGAATCCTCTCTGGTCTTGCTTTGCGTACAAACCAAACATGCCGTTATAAAATACTATGTACAAAACATATACACCGTACTTTCGAAGGATTGTTCTGTCCTCTCGCGTGCGTGCACGCGCGCGCGCGCGCTGTTAATAACACTCAGAAGCTATGGGGTGTTCTGTTCACATGTACTCTCTGTTCTCTCCGCGTCTCAGTCTCAGTCTCTCTCGGTGGGTGTTATTAAAGGTTAAGGTCTGAGTCACGACAATGAGTAGAATGAAATTAAACAGACAGCTTCTCAAAGTTAGAGGACATTTAGCGTCCGATGAACAATCTTGTCTGATGAGCCAGTGGAGAAAATATAGGCAAATCAGTTAATTAAGATATTAATGCACTTAAATGACAAAACAGCTAATCAGCCAGTGTAGTTATTGATTGACTGAACATGACTTTTTCTCGAGATTTGCATTTGCTTCCTAAGTCTGTTGTCTGACATGTGCACTGCCATTATGACATTTCCCAGTGCTGACACTGGAGTATCTCTGCACTGCCTGCTCTGACCCCTGACCCCTGACCCATGACCCTGGCCATCGTCTCCGGTCCTGCCAGAGACACAGCCCCCCCACACACACAGTCTCCAGACTCCCAGTTATGGCTCCCAGTTGACGAGGGCGACTGATCCCAGTTACCACTCCGATTCCTCCATGACACTTTGCAGGTTGGATAAGACTACATTTAAAAAAAAAAGCACTGAACATGAAATGGATGCCTAAATGGATCCTAATGGTGGTTATTTGCTACTATAAAGTAGCAATTTCATATGTTGACAGCACAAGTGTGGTTGGTTAGCATTTAATGCACAACTCTGTGCACCGGTGTCGAAGCGGAATACAAATCTAGCCAGACATCTGGGTTACGATCTGAACCTGCAAGACGGAACTTTGCAGAACTATTCTAAGGCAGCACAACATGTCCATTTGAACCTGATTAGATGATTAGGTAGTTAATTGATAATGTGAGTCAGGAGAACAGGTGAAATATATAATTAAGTACGGAAAAGAACACCAGAGGTTCTGGACAAAGGCGGGAGAACATGATGTTCTGGAAACAACTAGGACACAGTGCCACCTGCTGGCCATCATGAGGAATACACCCGACAGACCAAAACGTATTGTACTTTACACTTTCCAGTTGCACTGTGCATCACAAATAAGGACTGTTAAAATTACATACATACATCTGTGTGACTAAAGAAAATAACCAAGGCAAGACTGTCAATCAGGGTGTGAGAATAATGTTTGTATAGTGTGTGAGTTCAGTTAGGGTAAAGGGCCCTTCACTCAGTCCACATTTTTGTTATATCTGAGCTACAAATGCACCTTTCAGGCGCAGCAGAAAACTGCTGACCAGTGCTGGTAATACTGGGGGCTGTTGGCAGGGGCGGGGGTTGTTGGCAGGGGTGGGGGTTGTTGGCAGGGGCAGGGGTCGGTTGCGGTGGGTGAAAGAATGCATTCAGGAACGGCTGTGCGTTAGCCGTGCGTTAGCAACACAGTCAGCCACACACCACAGCAGCCCTTTACTTCATCCTCCTGAGGCTGTAATGAATTAAATCTGCACAGTAAAACACAGTGCTGACGTTAGCACTGGTGGTAGCTCACCTAGCATTATCTAAGGACCAGAACAGCTGGGAGCGCCAGCCCAACAGCCTAACAGGCACTCGGGTGCTTTAGTCTCCGCAGACGCAGGCCGGACCAGACAGGCTCGTGAACAGGCTGCCTGTTCTTCTGAGCGCAGCACGGTGGAGAACTGACTGGGAGTTTTTTACAACCTGCTAATTTCAGAATGGAATGCGTGTGTGGAACAAGGTTTCAACAGCGCGCAAGCTTTAAAATCATCCTGCAGGGTGAATCTATTGTTTCCCAGCTCATACCCTTCACTGCAGCAATCCACCAAATCAGTCAACATGAAGTGGTCAGTAACGGTGTTATGCACAGAGTCACGGCCCGTGTGATCTTCCACGGCCAGTCATGGGAGTCTTTAATACCGTAAAATCATGTACTCAGGATGCGCGTTTTTGTTAAAACACTCACTTCTACGTGCGATGAATCAAGATGTGTCACAGTTGTCGAAAGCACAGCTCTCATGGTTCCAGTTTAAACAGTGTCCTGGCTTTAATGGGAATTTGTTGTGAAAGTTTAGTCATGAACGTTTGCTTAGTAAGTCAATTGCACTTATTACCTTTAAAGGTATTTAACCTTGCAGGCTGCTAACATGAACTCCCAAGGTTCACAAACGATCAGGCGAATCTTATGACATTTTTAAAAGAGACATGTGGGTTTCCTTTGGCCCAGTGACAAAGACAAGATGCCAGGGTGCAAATATAGCAGATTATACAATACTGAGATTACACACATCCAAAGGAGGCAGGATTAAAAAATAACAACACGACAGGCTAAGTCTGGCCCACGGCTCCAGACAGTTCTATGACTCTATACATTTACAGGTTCATATTTAGACACTCAGTCAAATTCAGGCTTTGGATTTGCATGAAGACAAGGCCTTTCGGCTCCGAGCTGGATCAAAACTGCATAGTGACACATGATGTGTCGTATATATACAGAACTGCAGGGAAATGTCCGTTCTGGGTTCCCGCCTCTTTATAGGGAACAGGAAGCAGAGGTGGTTTGGCAACAGGCAAACGCTGAATGTGGAGAAGTGATAATGATGAGTCTAGCACCTTCATGCAGGGTAATACAGGCGGCTTTTGATGAGTAATACGTCTTAGGGGTACAAAGAAGGCACAGAGTAAAGAACACACACACACACACACACACACACACACACACACACACACACACACACACACACACACACACACACACCACACACACACACACACACACACACACACACACACACACACACACACACACACATACATACATATACACACACACACACATATACACACACACACACACAAGCATTTAAAGGACAGAGGGTAGGATAAGGGTCTGTGGGTGTCTGTGGGAGTCATCACAGCCATGACTGTTACCGTTTTCTGTTTTTGAGGTGTTTTTTGAACGCAGACAGAAGGGGCTGCAACTTCTGAAGAGCCACTTCACCTACAGTAGGTGCTGTGGTGACCTCCCCTGACCTCCCCTGCTCTGTCGCTCTTCAACAGTTTGGTCTTTATTTGTTGTTTAAGTGGTCACTTGTTTTCAGTGATTGCTGCCTATTTTTAACCCTCCTGTATTACGTGTTGGTGTGTGAAGTGTACTGGATGCTTAATACTGTTTGTACATGCACGGTCCTGAACTCATAATGCCATTTGTGGATGTAGAATTCTGAGTCACTAATGCTGTTTCCAGATCCAACAACATCTTGTACTTCTTGTACTTGAAAGAGTGATGGTGAAAGAGTGATGGTGAAAGGGTGATGGTGAAAGGGCGAGCGTGTAAAGGTGTAAGGGTGAGCGTGTAAGGGCGAGCGTGCGTGTAAGGGCAAGCGTGTAAGGGCGAGCGTGTAAGGGTGAGCGTGTAAGTGCGTGTGTGTAAGGGCGAGCATGTAAGGGTGAGCGTGTGTGTAAGGGCAAGCGTGTAAGGGCGAGCGTGTGTGTAAGGGCGAGCGTGTAAGGGCGAGCGTGTGTGTAAGGGCGAGCGTGTAAGGGCGAGCGTGTGTGTAAGGGCGAGCGTGTAAGGGAGCGTGTGTGTAAAGGGCGTGTAAGGGGGCGTGAGCGTGTAAGGGTGTGTGTGGGCGGCGTGTAGGGGTGGCGTGTAGGGGCGCGTGTGTGGGGGGTGAGGGCGTGTAAGTAAGGGCGGCGTGTAAGGGTGGCGTGAGCGAGCATGTGGCGTGGGGTGAGGCGTGTGTAGGGCGTGTGGGTGAGCGTGTGTGTAAGGGTGAGCGTGTGTGTAAGAGGCGTGTAAGTGGTGGCGTGTAAGGTGTAGTCGTGTGTAGAGGCCCCGGCGTGTAGGGTGGCGTGTAAGCGTGTAGAGGGCATTATTAATGTAAAGCGGCGTGTAAATTGGCGTGTAAGCGTGTATGAAGCCCCGGCGTGTAAGGTGATGGCGATATGGCGTGTAAGAAGCGTGTGTGTAAGAGGCGGCGTGTAAGGAGTGGCTGATGTAAGGAGTGTAGAAGCGTGTGTGTAAGAGCGGCGTGTAAGAGGTGGCGATGTAAGTGCGATGTGTGTAGGAGGCGAGCATGTAAGAGGTAGGCGTGTAAGCGTGTAGAGGCGTGTGTGTAGGAGCGAGCGATGTAAGTGAGGCGTGTAAAGAGGTGTAAGGGGTGTGTGTAAGGGCGAGCGTGTAAGGGTGTAAGGGCGTGTGTGTAAGGGTGAGCGTGTAAGTGTGTAAGGGCGAGCGTGTAAGGGTGAGCGTGTAAGGGCGTGTGTGTAAGGGCGAGCGTGTAAGGGTGAGCGTGTAAGGGTGTAAGGGCGAGCGTGTAAGCGTGTAAGGGCGTGTAGGGCGAGCGTGTAAGGGTGAGCGTGTAAGCGTGTAAGGGCGTGTGTGTAAGGGCGTGTGTGTAAGGGCGTGTGTGTAAGGGCGAGCGTGTAAGGGTGAGCGTGTAAGGGTGAGCGTGTAAGGGTGTAAGCGTGTAAGCGTGTAAGGGCGTGTGTGTAAGGGCGAGCGTGTAAGGGTGTAAGGGCGTGTGTAAGGGCGCGTGTGTGTAAGGGCGAGCGTGTAAGGGTGAGCGTGTAAGGGTGTAAGGGCGTGTGTGTAAGGGCGAGCGTGTAAGGGTGAGCGTGTAAGGGCGTGTGTGTAAGGGCGAGCGTGTAAGGGGGAGCGTGTAAGTGTGTAAGGGCGTGTGTGTAAGGGTGAGCGTGTAAGCGTGTAAGGGCGAGCGTGTAAGGGTGAGCGTGTAAGGGTGTAAGGCGCATGTGTGTAAGGGCGAGCGTGTAAGGGCGTGTGTGTAAGGGCGAGCGTGTGTGTAAGGGCGAGCGTGTAAGGGTGAGCGTGTAAGCGTGTAAGGGCGAGCGACTCACCTGATGTACCCGATCTGTGGGCGGTGCTGCAGGTTCCAGCGGTACGACACTTTATCCTTCCAGCCCACATTCCTGGGGTCCTTCCACAGCAGACGCACCTGGTCGTTGGTGTCCCCCGTGTGCCACAGCGAGTTCCTCAGGTGTTCACCTGGGCCAGACTTGGACTTCACCGCCTGATCCATAATGGGAGAGACGCAGGCTCGATCTTCACGTCAGCACAACATTACTGTCCATTCAGACCTCAAGCAGACGGTAGGATGTGGTTTTCACGACTTAAGATCACTAGTTGTGGAGGTTAAGGGTTAAAGGTCAGACTGGGGCTGACCTTGAGCTGGATGCCGGGCTCGGCTACGGCCCTGAAGGGCGTGGCCTGCCAGTACGTCTGCTCCGTCTGCTTCCACATCACCACGTAGAAGCTGGACGAGTCCTGGTAGCCGAAGATGAAGCCGGCGTAGTCGTCGTCGGTCACCGTGTTGACGTGGAACGTGCCCTCAAAGTCAACCCCACTGAACGCTGTGTAACCTGGAAATCACACAGCAGAAACATTCAAATACATTTAAGCTAAGCTAATAAAGCCCTGTAGACTCTTATAGGGTTGTCACACACATGTCTGGTCAGGCTATTTCAGATTAATCTTTTAGAGGTTTTAGATAATGTTGGCCTTGGAAGGTCATGGACTGTGTATGGCGAAAGGTGGTTTGAGAATTGAATTGTGCTTAGGGGCTTCATGCTGTGAAAGAGGGTTGAGACAGAGTGTGTGTGTGTGTGTGTGTGTGTGTGTCTACGTGTGTCTACTTACCCACAGCAAGACCTGGATCACTGTTCATTGTCTGCACGATTTCCATCCCCTTTGTTGGAAACGCACACGACAAACACGTTAGAAAATATAATACTGGGGATGGGAAGTACTTAGACCAGCTGAACTTTGACCTGATCTGAACAGGTCGCGGTTCAGCCCGTCAGGCTGTGAGCTTGTCTCCAGTAGTCTCCACTACTACCATGGTTAGATACGCGACTGAGGACTGGGGTTTCATAGCTGAATTACAGTTACAGTTAGGACTAGAGTTTGATGCACGTAAGTGCAGAGTGACCTGGTTCAGCACCACCCAGTTAGGATCAATCTGGGCATCGCCTTCTGGATCCAGCACCACCGTCTGATACGCTCTGAAGTCTGTCAGGGTGATCTCTGCATTCTCGGGGCAGTTGTCGATCCTGTCAATCACCTTGTCCTGGTCAAAGTCAGACTCGCAAATATCACCTGTGCCGTCATCTGTAGACACAAGCAGGACATCGGTGAATGAACAGGAAGCTACCCAGAATGCTTCTGTTTCTCCGCTTCATAGAATGTGAATGTGGTCCGTAGGACTTGTTTACTGCTGTTTTAGTGACACCTCAGTGGCAGGATGTACCTCAAATGTGTAAATACCATGACTGTAGTAAATGAATCTAACACTTCCCTTCATGAAGTTAACTTCCTCACCTAAGATTTAGCATAAATTAACACTGAACGTGCTGAGACTGGGGGACAGTTGGAGATATTAAGACTTTTGGTTTGCGATCTTTCTGTGAGATTCTGGTGGACGTTTCTAGAAATAGGAGAGCTGCACTTACTGTTGTCATCCGTCTGGTCGGGGTTGGGCACCAGGCGACAGTTGTCAGGGCCTGGAGGCAGGACGTCAGGGATACCGTCGTTGTCGTCGTCGTCGTCGCACTCGTCACCCAGACCGTCTTTGTCCGTGTCCAGCTGGGAGCTGTTTATCACCAGTGGACAGTTGTCCTTGGAGTCCTGGTGTCCATCACCATCGCTGCACACACACACACACACACACACACACACACACACACACACACACACACACACACACACATGCACACACACACACACACACACACACACA